>LT669791.1:7903495-8177876 GCA_900128785.1 Arabis alpina | reverse complement strand
ATCTTATTGACCTTCTTGAGCTACTTCACCAAGTATTTCATTATTCACATCAAAATCACCAACAAAGTGGACTTGTTTTTTTTATCGAGCTTGTCGTTCAAATCCTTGATCCTTTGATCATTTTCTATTGGTTCTACCTTTGGTCTTTAACCATTCCATCATACTCTCTATTGTAGCTTTGGTTGTTTTGAGTTAGATTCGCAATGAGTTCTTCTCCTTTATCAATGATCAAGCTACCGGAAATGTCATTTCTAGCCGTGTTGGGAGCAAAATAGTAAATTTATTCGATACCTCAATGGAAATTTCTAAGTAAGGCTTCCATAGGAACTTCATGATAAGGACACAAGCTAGTGTAACCCTTCAATCTCTTCCAAGCTTCATATAAAGTTTCATCGGTCCTTGCTTGAAGCTAGTGATATTGTTTCTTTTCCTTGCGGTTCTTTGGTTGGAGAAGAGCTTGGCTAGAAAGCATTTCTTACACTCATCCCATGTAGTGAATGAAGATTTCACTACACTCTTCTCCCATTGGTTTTCTTTATCGCTTAGTGAAATGGGAAACAATGTGAGTTTAACCACATCCTCGGAGACACCATTCATCTTTACTATCCTACACAAGCGATCAAAGTTGATCAGTGTAATTTTTTTACCTCAGTAATGACAAAGACTAAGCTGCAAGTGCACAACGTTCATTGCAGTACTTAGGGTCAAATCCACTGAGGACCGAAAGGGCACTATAAGTTTGTCAAGCCAACTAAAGCTAGGACAAATCTGGATTGGTTTTTTTGGGGGTTTTCTATCACGAAATCAGAATGAGAATAATAGTTTGAAATGAATTTAAAACAAGTGTTGGGTTTTAGAGAATTCTCTAGGGTTCATGGATTAACTATTCAAGAATGACGAACATAAATCTAGTAAAGTATGCAAACCAGTCATAAATTAATGGAATAGTCTCGTATGATTAAACAAGTCTAACAACCTAATTCATTCAGGTTATGAAAGTAAATAGGGAGACTATGCCGTAGAGGTTGATACAACTTAACTTAAGTAACGTTAATTGGTACAGAGTCGATTGAATTGTCAACAAAGACAAAACCAATATATAATAGATCAACAAAGTGGTTAACAATGGATCAAAATAAAGATAAGTTCCAAATCCGAATGTATTCTGAAACGACCCGACCCGTTTTTTTTTTTTAAAACATACCAACCTTGGTCTCGGACTAGTATTCCCATAAATACTATCCTCAACAACCAAGCAAAACAACACAGTCAAACTACAGCGGATAACAAACAAAATAAATCAACCAAAACAATTCCATTGAAAATAACTAAACCGATTCAATATCAATAACCAACAAATTCCACAAAACCAGCACCATAACCAGGTTCTAAAATAGAAATGGAAAACAACAAAATCACACAGCACGAAACCGAGACCCTAGATCATCTCCCTCTTCGTTGCCATGATTCCACGATCACAATTTGCCCTTACCTGCATCACATGGAAAAAAGAGATGCGTGAGTATTATCACAAATACCCAGTGAGACGGTCCTCCCATCTACGACTGCGCACTCAGACGCGATGGATCCGCTCAGGCAAACACGCATCAAACAATCACACAATCACAACAACGCGGCTCAACCACAGCCCAACAGGCGGCCTGTCGATCGACACTACCACTAGGTGTCGATCGACACCCCTGTGCACACCTGTCGATCGACAGCTCCTCGATCACCTGTCGATCGACAGCTCCAGAAGACCCTGTCGATCGACACAACCACTAGGTGTCGATCGACAACTCCTCGATCACCTGTCGATCGACAGCTCTCGTGTTGCTCTGTCGATCGACACACCCTGGTGCTGTCGATCGACAGGCCGTCGCAGATTCATGGGAAATCGATCATTATCCTCTCGGATCGGTTTCCTCCTCTGTGATGACACGAAACCTGCACGAAAATCACAATCCACACAATCCAAACACAATACACAGACACAATCAATCCAAAACACAATCCAATCAATCAATTTAACCTACCACCAATCAACCCTAACGAATCCACCAGCCAGAAGCCATGGTCACGCACTCACCTTAGATTTTCGGATAGAATCTGGAAGAACTGAGGCTAGACACGAATCCACGACAATCTCCACAAGAAAACTACTCCAAATCACTCAAGAAACGAAACCCTAATCCACAAAACTATCAGGAACAAGAGAACTCCTCTCAAAACTCTTTGCTGCTGATTTTGGGACTTTTTGTTCGCTCAAGTGCGGCCAAAAACCTTTAAATACGAAGCCCTAAGGTTTACCCAAACCGGCCCGGTCCAATTGAACGACTTAAATCGAACCAGAAAACCAGCCAATTCGGGCACCTGTCGATCGACAGACACCACGTGTGTCGATCGACAGCCCCTCCATTTCCTAAAAAAAATGGTTCACGGGCGTCACAATTCTCCCCCACTAAAACTGGATTCGTCCTCGAATCCTCTAACACTACCCACCAAGCTAACCCCTGGCCAACCCGCCAGTAAAACCGGAGACTACATCTCCCGGACCCTCTCGAGGTTCACATCCGTCCTATGCACATAGACCCGTCTCAGACATTGATTGCCCATAGCTCATAACTCATAGCCACCATCTAGCTTTCGGGATTGTCACCCCTCAGCTCTAGGTGTCTAGTATCAACCCACCTCAGTACGCGCAGTCCTGACGGTGTTCGATACTCAATCATCTCCACACCTCAATCCATCAAGACACATAGTCTATCAAGCTCTCGGTATGCAGAGATCTGCTAGAGGTCGCAACCTCCCAAACTATCCCCATACCCTCACGCTCTCAGTCCTCGCAGTCCTGACGAACGATCGGTATGCGGGGAACCCACTGTCCCCCGGAGAGACGCACCTCTCAAGATCTGCCGGAGACTAATCTCCAAGAAAGAACCGATGTCTATCTCTGAGCTATGCAATCAATTTCTAACGTCTATAATGCACCTCTGACCGGAACTACCTCCTAAGGTCTCACATGATATTCCCCTCCCGGAATACCATCACAATCGTGATCATCACAGATCACCCGGACCATCCCGCACCTCGGATGTCCCTGCAGAGTCTCTCCGGAACTAGACAGTTCTAACCACCGTAAAACTTCTATTCCGAGACTCTCACCCGCACACACACATAACCGCTAGAGTTCTCCCACCGAAACTGGCAAGTCCTATCCGCAATAAAACTTCTATTTCGGGGTTCTCTAACCACAAATACATGACTCTCAAAGTCAAACACATAAGAAAAACACTTTCTTATTCACGGGAAAAAATGTCATAATCATTACAACTTAATGAAAATACAAAATTCCACAACCAAAAACCTCACCACACACGGTGATCACAACACAAAACTGAAACCGGAAACCACAAAGAAAAACGAATTCACTCTTCTGCTTGCTTCTCGAACCACTTCTTGAACTTCGTTTTCATCTTTGCCTCTGGTTCCCAAGTCTCCTCCTGAATACCGTCACAGTCCCACAAGACCCTCAACAACGGCACTCTCTTCCGGCGCAGAACCTTGATACTTCTCTCAAGAATCCTAACCGGCCTCATCCCAACAGTCAGATTAGGCTGAAGATTCGCAGGAATCGTCACTGCTACCTCCTCAGAAGCATGCAAGCATCTCCTGAGTTTCGAAACATGAAACACATGATGGAATTTCTCCATAATCGGAGGCAGCTCCAACCGATAAGCAACTGGTCCCACACGTTCCACAACCCGGAACGGACCCATGTACCTCGTACTCAGCTTATCCTCGGATATGGACCTGTTCAGACCCCACATCATAGCCATCTTGAGATACACTCGATCTCCGACTGCAAACTCCAACTCTTTCCTTCTCCTATCGGCATAACTCTTCTGCCGATCCTGAGCTTCTTTCATGTTCAGCTTCACAACACGGATCTTCTCCGTCGTCTCCTGAACAAAATCAGCCCCAAAGATGCTCCTCTCCCCCACTTGGGTAAAACATAGCGGAGTACGACATGGCCTCCCATACAACGCCTCAAAAGGAGCTATTCCGATACTCGCCTGAAAACTGTTGTTATATGCGAACTCCACCAAACTCAAGTGATCCGCCCAATGACCACCCCAATCTAGCACGCACATCCTTAACAGATCTTCCAGTGTCTGAATCGTCCTTTCGGACTGCCCATCCGTCTGCGGATGATTAGCTGTACTAATGTGCACCTTAGTGCCCATCTCAGCCTGAAACGCCCTCCAGAACACTGAAGCAAACCTCGGATCTCTATCCGAAATAATACTTGCTGACACTCCATGCAACCTCACAATCTCCTTCACATACTTCTTAGCCAAGACCTCAGCTCCATCCGTCTTCTTTATGGCCAGAAAATGTGCGGACTTAGTCAGTCGGTCCACAATCACCCAAATCGCGTCATAGGTCCGAGAAACCGGCAACCCTACTACGAAATCCATGGTAATCATGTCCCACTTCCACTCTGGAATAGGTAGACTCTGCAATAAGCCACTAGGAACTTGGTGCTCAGCCTTCACCAACTGACACACACTGCAAGCTGCAACCCAATCTGCCACATCTCTCTTCATCCCGACCCAATGATAATACCGTTTCAAATCCCGATACATCTTAGTCGCTCCCGGATGAATTGAAAACCTACTCGCATGAGCTTCTCTCAGAATTTCCTGCCTCAAGTCCTCATCCTTAGGAACACAGACTCGACCATGCACTAAGATAGTCCCGTTAGCAGAAACCTGATATTCGGAACCAGTAGCCTTGGAGAGATCTAACAACACCGGATCCTTCTCCTGAGCTACTCGGATCCTGCTCAAAAGATCCGCCTGATCCGCCGCCGCTAAACCCAACGGTTCCTCTGAAGTAACACACAACCTCAAAGTACTCAACTCACACACCAGAGCCTGCACATCCCGCTCCTGAGATGAATCGTACCTTCTTCGACTAAGAGCATCCGCTACAGTGTTAGCCTTACCAGGATGGTAGACAATGTCCAGGTCGTAATTAGCCAACAATTCCGACCATCGCCTCTATCGTACATTTAAATTCTGCTGAGTAAAAATGTACTTCAGATTATGATGACCAGTGAATACCTGAACTCTGCCACCATACAAGTAAGACCTCCAGATTTTCAACGCGAAGATCACTGCCGCCAGGTCCAAGTCATGAACAGGATAATTGCCCTCATGCTTCCTCAACTGCCTTGAAGCGTAAGCATTTACCTTACCCTGCTGCATCAGCACACAACCCAAACCAACTCCCGAAGCATCTGTGTACACCACATAAGGCTCACCCGGTTCGGGTAACGCTAATACTGGTGTACTAGTCAACATCGTTTTCAGCTTCGCGAAACTCAACTCGCAATCAGCTGACCACACGAAAGGAACATCCTTCCCTGTCAGCTTCGTCATAGACTGAGCCATACTCGCAAAACCTTTGACGAATCTCCGATAATAGCCTGCTAACCCAAGAAAACTCCTGATCTCAGTTGCATTCCTCGGTCTAGACCAATCTTGGATAGACTGAATCTTCGCCGGATCTACAGAAACTCGTTCTGCAGAAACGATGTGACCCAAAAATCCCATCTCTCTCTGCCAGAAACTGCACTAACTCAACTTCGCAAACAACTTCTGTTCCCGCAACTTCTCTAGAAGTCTCCTCAAATGAACCTCATATTCCTCCGGACTCTTCGAATACACCAGAATATCATCGATGAAGATGATTAGGAACTCATCCAAATACTCCTGGAAAACTCCGTTCATCAACCTCATAAATGCCGCCGGGCCATTCGTCAACCCGAATGGCATCACTACAAACTCAAAATGCCCATACCGAGTTCTGAAAGCCGTCTTTCGAACATCTGCTTCGTCGATCGGAATCTGGTGGTAACCGGATGCCAAATCAATCTTGGAGAACCAAGTAGCCCCTCTCAACTGATCCAACAACTCATCAATTCTCGAAAGAGGATACTTGTTCTTCACAGTGACTCGGTTAAGTCCTCGATAATCGATGCACAACCGGAAACTACCATCTTTCTTCTTCACAAACAACACCGGTGCTCCCCACGGTGAAGTATTTGGTCTAATAAACCCCTTCTCCAATAAATCCTCCAACTGCTTCTTCAATTCAACCAACTCTGCTGAAGCCATTCGATAGGGTGCCTTAGACAACGGCGTCGTTCCGTGCTCTAACTCAATCGTGAAAAGATCCGACCGAGATGGTGGTAATCCCTGCAGCGACTGAAAGACAACCTCGAAATCCCGAGCGACCCGAATATCCCTCACAGCAACCCCACCAACAGCCTCCGGCATTACAATCGTGGCCAAGTAAGCCTAGAAACCCCTCTCAATCATCGCCTCTGCCTGGACAAGTGAGATTACGAGACTACCTGAAGTCGGTCTCACTCCTTGATAAACCAACCTACCACCTTCCCGTTCAAATACCACTCGACCCCGGTGACAATCCAGATGGACTCTGTACCGATTCAACCAATCCATACCAAGGATAACATCATACAGCTCCACCGGACTAATCACTAAGTCATCTGGCATCAACTCACCCGCTACCAGAATATCCACCTCCTTCGCCCGGCCATGCGTAGCTAGAAATTCTCCTCCAGCAACCATAACCGGTCCAGTCCGCTCACCAGCGTCACACCGGATACCACTTCTCTCAGCGTGATCCGGAATAATGAAGCAATTCGATGCTCCAGAATCAAACAACACGTGGGACTCACACCCAAATACAAACAAGGTCCCTACACAATTCCCAAGTGCTAAGCAACCTAACTTTCTATCACAGGCAAACATTCTAAAGCAAACACCAAGAATTCTACACTACTGAATTTACAAAGTCTGAATTAGAAAGTTACCTGTGATTGGCCTCGAGCTCGGCTCTCCCGGCGCTGCAATAGCCGGCGGACGCTCCATCGCCGCGATCTGGTCCAAAGGCTGCACCGCCCATACTGAGCTACTGGCTGGACCACTGCCACCGCCAACGGATGCAACTTCAGAAAGTTCGGCCTGATGTGCCCCGACTCTCCACACTGATAGCACGTTCGAGCCCCTCGAACCTCACTCTACCTCGGGCAACTCGCCCTCTTGTGGTCTAGACTCCCACAAATGTAACAGCCTCGGCCACTCTGGCCCGATCCCGAAGCGCCTTCCCACTTCCTCTTCTGTCCTTGCGCAGGCTTGCCGCCTTTGCCAGGACCTGCCTGCTGCTCCTGCCTGCTGGAACAGGCTAAGGACTCACCAGCTCCACTCTACTCCCGAACCTGATGCCTCTTCACCGAGTCCGCAAATCCGGTCGAAGTCCTCGCAAGAACCTCCGAACCTGAGCCTGCTCATCCTCCAAGCTCCTACCAGCATAACCCAGGAGTCTGTTAAATTCCACGTCATACACACGCACGGACCTCGCGCCCTGAGTCAAGTCCAAGAACCTCGCCTCTAAACGATCCAACGCCTCCTGAGGAAAGAACTTGGAGTTGAACTCCGTCACAAAATCTGACCACGACACCGCAGTCCTAGCCCACCTAGCCGCCACACTCCTCCACCAGAGATGTGCATCACCGTCCAAATAATGGACCGCCAAGTCAACCTTGTATCCCTCGGGACACCTAATCGAGCGAAAGTTCCGCTCCAACCTCATCCGCCCCTCATCCGCCTCCTCAGGCTTCACACTTCCCGCAAAAGAACCCGTACCGATCCTCTGCATCTGCTCCATCATACGGATATATGACGGAAGCTCATCAGCAACCGCAGCCCTCGGCTGCACCTCTGCCACTCGTGGCAACACTAGAGCCTGCACTGGCACCGCACCCGGTAACCGCTCCAACAACTGTCTCAGCAGATCAGCCAACCGATCATCTCCAGCCTGGGCTACCTCTGCGGCCGCGACCGCACCCCCAGCTGCGTCAACACCACCAGCACCACCAGCCTCAACGGGACCCAAACCAGCCCCTACATGACCCACACCGGCCCCAACAGGACCCACACTGCCCCCACACTGGCAGTCACACTGGCGGTCTGACCATCATGAACCGACTGATGACCTACCGCAGGCCCATGCGCGGAACTCTGAGTCTCACTCACGACTGGCTCCTCAACGAGTCCACGACCTCTGCCTCGGCCTCCTCGGCCCCCACGACCACGCCCTCTAGCTGCTCTAGCCATCACACTGCACTCAAAAGCGGACCAGCTAAGCACTAGAAAGACTCAAACACAACAATCGATACTTACCGTGGAATCTCTTTGAAGGCTTGAAGGAAGATGATCTAGAACCCCCAAACTCACAGAATTGCAATTTTACCAAATTCAATCCTAGCAGTTCTAGCCCGTCCTAAAACCGTTAGGGCTTTGATACAAAACTGAAAAGACCCGACCCGTTTTTTTTTTTTAAAACATACCAACCTTGGTCTCGGACTAGTATTCCCATAAATACTATCCTCAACAACCAAGCAAAACAACACAGTCAAACTACAACGGATAACCAACAAAATAAATCAACCAAAACAATTCCATTGAAAATAACTAAACCGGTTCAGTATCAATAACCAACAAATCAATAACCAACAAATTCCACAAAACCAGCAACCTAACCAGGTTCTAAAATAGAAATGGAAAACAACAAAATCACACAGCACGAAACCGAGACCCTAGATCATCTCCCTCTTCGTTGCCATGATTCCACGATCACAATTTGCCTTTACCTGCATCACATGGAAAAAAGAGATGCGTGAGTATTATCACAAATACCCAGTGAGACGGTCCTCCCATCTATGACTGCGCACTCAGACGCGATGGATCCGCTCAGGCAAACACGCATCAAACAATCACACAATCACAACAACGCGGCTCAACCACAGCTCAATAGGCGGCCTGTCGATCGACACTACCACTAGGTGTCGATCGACACCCCTGTGCACACCTGTCAATCGACAGCTCCTCGATCACCTGTCGATCGACAGCTCCAGAAGACCTTGTCGATCGACACAACCACTAGGTGTCGATCGACAGCTCCTCGATCACCTGTCGATCGACACAACCTGCTGATTTTGGGACTTTTTGTTCACTCAAGTGCGGCCAAAAACCTTTAAATACGAAGCCCTAAGGTTTATCCAAACCGGCCCGGTCCAATTGAACGACTTAAATCGAACCAGAAAACCAGCCAATTCGGGCACTTGTCGATCGACAGACACTAGGTGTGTCGATCGACAGCCCTTAAGAGCCTTGTCGATCGACAGACACCACGTGTGTCGATCGACAGCCCCTCCATTTTCTCAAAAAAATGGTTCACGGGCGTCACATATTCCAATTTGTCAAGCCATGAAATCCCTTTTGAAAACTTTTTACCCAACAATTAAATACTCAAGCATGATAGCAAAAACCAAAGCAATAGCAAAAAAATTCATTATCATTAATAATAGAATAGGGTTTAGAAAAATTCTCAAGTGGATAACAAGAGGTGAGATATTTTTCTCCCTTTACAAAGCAATGGAAACTCGATAAGAAACAAAGTGTTTATGAAGATTTGAGAAAGGTGTTAAAAGCCTTGAGAGCAGGAGAGCTTGGTGAAAAATGTGGTCTCTCTTCGGTTTTAATAGGTATATAAGTCGGTTAAGGTAAATCCCAAAAGATTTAGGAGATATTCTCCAAAAAAGGAATATTTTCTCCTTTTACGGACTTGGTGTACCGTCGATCGCTTTAAAAGCTTGAGTTCGGGAAAAACAGTGAGTTGGTGAACAATTGTTCACCTCCAGTGATCGGTTGTTCACCTGTGTGATGTTTTACATAGCTTCGGATTTGAGACTGCACGATCAATCTTTAGTAATTTGAGAATATCTTGAGATATAACTGTTGGAATTGTACGTCAAATATGTTATTGGAAGATAAAATTGTCCTCTATATATTGCCGAAATTTGAGCTTGATCTAACGGTGGAAGATCTCTAATTGATGCGTAAGATCTGATGGTCAAAACTGTCCTTCTTCAAAAATACTTCTTTCCGGATTCAGGAAGAGACGAAATACATAAATGATATTGTGTTTGATCGGTCGTGAATGGTGAACGATCAATTTATGAAGTCCCTGGAAAAAGTCCGGATTGGTTTTTGTTCGGTGACCGATTGTTCGTCGATGTGTTCGATCGATTAGTGGCTCTTTGAAATTTGGTGATGAAGCTTAGGTGATCGATCAATTGTGAAGGGTGAAAGATCGGTCATTAGGTCAGTGGAATTCTCCGGATGCTGAAATCGCACAATGATCGATCGTTCGTGATGGTGATCGATCGGTCAGTGCATGTATGATGTTCTCCGCGACTGGTCAAGTGATCGATCGTTCGGTTCTGGTGATCGACCGATCGCGGAGCTCCTGGAATTTTCTGACTGATGAATTCTCTTGGTTTTCTCATTTCTTTTGATCCCTTCTTGTTCTAAGATTCATTTGGTACCTAAAATATGCAACACAAATGTAATAAAAGAGATATTTGGACTCTAAAATTCAATATATACTAAACGGAACTTAAAATTCAAAGTTCTAAAGCCCTTGCAACCCCGATAACGAGAGCTTAATGCGAGAGAAACTTTAGTAACTCTCGCAAGAAATGCTCGAGTTCCTATTATCGAGTAATCAAATACCTCCGGACCTCTCCTTTTCAGTCGAGTTACTAAAGCATCTCTACTCTGCCTACTTCTTGTGCCGACTTCGAGTGTCTTATTTCAGATGAAGAGTAAGGGGCTCCAACCTACAATATAACCGTAATGAGCGGTAGTTTCAACCAATTAAATTATAAGCCCCTACGGATCGCTATATGTAAATAATATAATAAAACACGTGAAATCTAAGCTTAATGACTAAAAATATTAACTAAAATAATTGTCAAATATGGACTCACCACTGTTACAAAATTTCAGATGAACAAAACCGAAAACGTGAACATTATACTGAAAAGGATATTTCTTTGTGATAATCATTCGACCTCGGCTTTTTGTAAACACTTTGCATTCTCATGTGATCTACGAATGATTATAACAACTAATTAGAGACTATTAATTGTTCATTTGTAAAGTAACAGGTATCTCACCGAATCTTTGGTATTTCACTGAAATTATCGAATTAGATGGGATATGCTATTAATTATTTATCGAGAAATTATATTTTTAGAGGATTGTAGCATTATGAATTTGGCAGCTTATGATATACTATATATATTGTATTTTATTTTCCAAAACCAGTTCACTGTAACTTAGCTGTATAAATCAAATCTATTCGTTTTCCCATGCATGGACTTGTCGGCTTATAATTCATTAAATAGATTATCTTTCGTTAAAGAAAAAAAGTTAGTGCACGATACAATTTCAAAAGTTAGTGCACGAGATGCATGGACTTGTCGGCTTAAATTTGCATGGGATTTATTACGTCTTGGGTAGGCCTACGCAAAATATTTGGATCCGAATACCCGAATTTGTATGAGCGACCCGAAATTTTTCATGTACTTTATACGGGTATAAAAATTTTAAACCCAAAAAAATTTGTATCGGATAGGACCTGACCCGAGCTCGAACTTGTACCCGTATGTCCATGCCTAAATATATCCTGTCACATATTTAAGTAGTTTGAATTTTAAATTTAGTATTGCGTTACATTTTCAAGTGGTTATAATTTTAGATTGGTATTTCAAATGTTTTTACTTCAAATAATTTTCATATTACATGTTATTTTTTATATATTTTGAGAAAAAAACACCTTAAAGTAGGGCTGGGCATTCGGATAACCGAACGGGTTGAGGTCGGGTATTTCGGTTTTTCGGGTATTTCAGTAATGGGGTTTAGGATCCAATCGGGTATTTTATAAATTCGGGTCGGGTTCGGATCGGATGACTTCGGGTTCGGTTATATCCAATGTACAATCTATATGAAAATACACATCAAATATGAATTTGATCAGAACTCAAAATTGATCCAAATTTTCAAAACAAAAATTCAAATTAATCTAGATATCAAAGAAAAAATTCGATTTTATTAATTTTTTCATGAATTATCCAAATATACCTGATAAAATATCAAAAACCAAATTGTAAAAAATCAAATAATGTTGGTAAATTAGTTATTTTTATCCTAATATAATCCATAATAATTAACCAAAGAATTATAAAAATTATCTAAAATACATGAACATATCCAACTTTACATCCAAATATGTTTAGTTTAATTTATGTTTGTGGTAGTTCGGATACATGTTTGGTTATCGGTTCGGTACGGGTTCGGATTTAGGTTTTCGGGTTTAGGGATATAGAACCCAATCGGATATTTATAAATTCGGGCCGGGTTCGGGTCGGGTAATTTAGGTCGGGTTCGGTTCGGTAATTTGGTTTCGGATTTTTTGCCGACTCCTACTTTAAAGTATAATTAAACATGTAAAAACCTCGAATTGAAGCTGTAATTGAACGTGTACACGAAATATTTTGGGTATTTAAAGGTAGATCTTACGCGAACATGTACCCAATCCGAAACCTAATAGGTTCCATTGTGCATACATTAATTCTAGTCCCGACAAAACTTGTATTCGAATAGACCCGACTTGAATCCGACCTGAATCCGACCCGAATACCGGTTTGTCCAGTCCTAGTTCTGGGCATACATGTATTCGAGTCGGATAGAGGTTTCGATCCTAACGGATACAGATTCTGTGAGATCTATTAAATTTGTACCCATTTAAGTACCTATAAAGTTTCGGGTGGGAACCAGGTTTGAGTCCTAACGGTACAGGTTCTTGTCCAGGTTCCCAATTATATTGAATTCGTACATACCAAATTTTATAGGTTCCTTATGGATACATGTTCAGGTCCAGGTTTTGAACTGTATTTTTACCTGAAATGTAACCAAAAACCTGTAACTTAACCTGTAAAAGCATAAACACAAACACAAAGAAGACAATAATAGTTCAAAGACTTTCAACTTGAAAAAGAGTTGAAACTTGAAACAAAACAACAATATGTCAAATTTGAAAAGAGTGTAGAGTTGGAATTCGGAACACAACCACAAATGTTTATTCGAAACACTAACACATAGTTCAATTTCATTACTTCAATTCGTTTTTTCTGTTGGAACTAGGACATAAAGCTTCAAGTCTTGGAGATAAAGGCTTATCTTCATCTTGAATCTGCATTAAGAAAATGAATTATGAATGTGTCTAAAGAGTAAAGAGTAAAGATAATGCGTGAATCCGATGAAAAAGATGAGACTTAAGAATAGAAATAATCAATGAGACGTATAACATAATATTGAATTTAAAACAAAAGGAACATAGGATAGTTATTTACCTCACTGACTCACTATGGATGGAATGCAGGTTCAAATTCTATACACCAATGGAATAATGTTAGACATATATGAGAACTGAACATCAATTATAACATCGAAAGATGGAACTTGGGCATTTACCTCTCATGAGCTCATCTTGTAACTCGAAATCAACAAGCATTTGTTCTTTTCATATAACTCCTTTCTCACCCATTTTAATCTTACACTTTAGCCATTGTTCCAAACACATAAGAACTTCAATCATGTAGTGAGTCAAATTGCTTCTAGATGAGCCTACCACTAGTGTTAAAGGTAGATTCGGATGCTACTGAAGACACTTCCATTGCAAAAATATCTTTAGCGACTAGGGAAAGAATTTGATATTTACCACTGTTTACCTTCTACCAAGCAAGAACATCATATTCTAAACCATTAAGGGCCTTTGGACTGATACTCTCTTTCAAGTACAACTCCAACTCATTCTCTTTAAATCCAGATGCTTGTACAAGCTCATTGTAGATGTCATCCATATCTTCGTATGTAACAACATTCCCAAGAACTGTTCTCATATAAACTTCATCGTCAAATTGGTCTTGGAACTGAGATTGTGAAGAAGATGTTCCATGTGTGTGAGACTGAGCAGAAGTTGCAACTCCACTTCTTGTTCTTTCTACTGCTTTGATATACTCCTCAAAAAGCTTCTTCAAGATATCATCAATTACATTGTATATGTGAGTAGTCTTTGCACTTTCTTCACCATATAGCTTCTCAAAACACAACTTAGCATACTTTATTTTTTTTCTAGGATCAAATACATTAGCTACTATCAATAGTCTATTCATCTCAACCTCTTGTCCAAATGGATCTCAATACTTGCCTATTTTGGCTAACATAGTTGTTGCATCTGCCTTTAAGAATACATCAAGACCATGATTCTTGCTCAATATTTCATTATTTCTAGTCATACTAACTATTTCATTGTATAACTTATGAGAACCCACATAGGTTGAAGCAGAAATAGCCAAAGTAGACTTGTAAAAGATCATAAAGAATTGGACTAGGCTGTATAATACATTAAAACATGAGAAAATTACATATTTTGTCACATTTTGAGTTTTAATCACCAAATGTCACATGTGTTTTTGGGTTGCACATAATGTCACTTACACACTCATATTCCGAAAATAACCCTTCCATATGTGTGTATGAGTCTGACATTATGAGAGAGGAATTGGTGTGTAACAAAACACATTAATGCCCATTAATGCTTGATGTGTATGTGTCAGAGATTTTTGGTGAAAAAAAAAAAAAACAATAAAGATACGGTCTGAATATATTAATAAATATGTAATGCTCATAAAGATACATTTATTACAGAATTGTTGCATATTTATTGCAGGTAAAAGATAGTGTACACTTCCTGTACGTATACACCACGATTTGTGTTTGCATTCTTGTACGTACACATCGTCCTCCTCTTGTACATACACCTCCACGTGTACATACATCTTTTACTACACGTGTACGTACACCTTCTCATCCTCTTGTACATACTTACACCATGATTTCTTGCATTACCAGTACGTACACATCCTTCTCTTCTTGTACGTACACATGCTCGTGTACATACATCTTCTCCTTCACGTGTACGTACACTTTCTTCTGTGCGTACACTTTTTTCTTCTTTTGTACGTGTTTACAACAAGATTTGTGTTTGGATCTCCTATACGAAAACATCTTCCTCTTCTTGTACGTACACCTTCTCGTGTACGTACATCTACTCCTCCACATGTACGTGTCCCTCCTCCTTTACGTACACATCCTCCTCCTCTTGTACGTACACCTTCTCCACCTCCTTTACGTACATAGAATGATCTAAATACAATTTCAAAGATACATGAAATTCTCAAATTAAACAGATAACCAACCTATGGCAATTGGATGAGTTGGGATTTCATAATAGCAAAGAGTATCTCGAAGTTTCAGAGTTCATCTAAGCTTTTTGGGTATTGTAGTGGTCGGAAAAGACGAGCAGACAACATTTGATGTGGCTTTCGCGGAGGCGGAGATCCGTTAGGCGATGGTTCGGTCGAAGGCGGAGGAGGAGTTCCGTCTGCCGACGGTTCACTCGAAAGTAGATCTAACATTGTCGGTGGTGATTTCTTGTTTATGTCTAGATTAATGAGAGAGAGAGAGGAAAGAAAGAAGAAGAAAGACCATTGTGGATGTGAGAAGAGAAATGATTCGAGAAGAGAGAGAGAATTTACAAAAAAAATTCTTCTTTTCATCATATTTTGTTTTTAAATAAATAAGCTTTTTTTAAAAAACAAGTTTTGTCACGCTTTTCTTACACTTCCCAAAGCTTTGTCACAAATACCTAAATAAGCTTTGTCACAAATACCTAAATAAGCTTTGTCACAAATACCCAAATCATATTCGTCTCTCCTTCTCTCTCTTTTTCTTTGGTATTTGTTTTGTGTCAGTTAATGGATTTGTGTCAGTTGAGTGATGGTACATCAAAAGGGTAAAATCGTCATAAAACGATACTTGTGACAAAACTTGAAAAATGAGGTTTCGTGTATGACATATTTGGCATTTGAGTTCCAAACTATGACTTTTCTGTAATTATTTCTTAAAACATTATGTTATCAGATTTACAATGTTATTTTGGGTTAAAACATTGTGTTATCGAGTTTAACTCCTGTAAATCGTTAGGATCAAATCTTCGTTACATATTTGGTGATCTCTAATAATTCAACCTTGAACACGATGGGGTTAAAAATAAAAATAAAAAAAAACACGATGGGGTTACTTAGGCATGACCACGGTTACAGTTATTGCGGTTACGGTTTATTAACCACCGGTTACGGTTAGTAATTTCTTTTAACTTTAACCTTAACCATTTAATATACGGTTAAAACGGTTACGGTTGAAACGGTTACGGTTATATACGGTTAATATTTAGGTTATAATTATATAACTATGTAACTTTTTAAAAAGAAATATTTAAACAATAATATTACGGAAAATATATTTTAAAAAGTCATGGTCGTGCAATCGTGGGAAATGGTACTAAAATTCTAAAACAAACGACAACTAATTTATCTTAACAAAGTCAATTATTCAAAATCATTTATATTGTGTAACGTAAGCGACCATATTTTATTTCAAACTTAAGTAAATCTTTGAGTTTAACTAAAATATAACATAATTCACAAATTTCTCATCAAATTAGTTAGATGACATGTTTATAGGATTGAGTTTAACTAAAATATAACATAATTCACAATTTTCTCATCAAATTAGTTAGATGCCATGTTTATAGGCATAATTTTATTACCACGATCTTTTTTTGTTACAATTAATAGTTTTTCTAATCTTATTTATTTTTATTGTAAATTTGATGTATTTTAATATTAGTTAGAAAATAACCAATTTAGCACATTCAGTTTTAATATTTAGTTATTATTCATTTTATTTTTTCTAATTAAATACTCCCTCCGTTCTTATTTGTTTGATGTTCTAGAAAAAAATTTGTTTTAAAAAGATTGATTTTTTACATTTTGTATGCAATAATAATTATAAATTTTAGTTTTCAAGACATACTAATTGATTTTATTGGATTGTTATTGGGTCAAACTTATGGAAAATTGTTTAGTACAAAAACCAATACATTTCTAGTCAAACATTAATTTGTTTTCTTAATATGTGTGAAAACTCTAGAAAATCAATCATTAAAGAACGGAGGGAGTATTATAAAATTAGACTCGATAAATATTGATTATACATAATTTATTTTTATTTTAAAATGGTTACGGTTAAAATTTTAACCTTACGGTTAACCGACGGTTTTAATATGGTTACGGTTAAATAACGGTTACGGTTAACGATTACGGTTTAACCATAACTAATCAACTTTTACGGTTACGGTTACGGTTTTTCAACCGTTTAATACGGTTACGGTTTGGTTACGGTTTAAAACGATACGGTTACGGTCCGAAATACGGTTACGGTCCGAAATACGGTTACGGTTAGATTTTGGTCATGCCTAGGGTTACTTGTATAGCAAATTAATAAAAATAAAAAAAGAATTCTGAAGCAGTGAAAACTTAAACAGTAAAATCTCTATAAATTAATAATGTTGAGACCATGAAAATTTATTATTTTAGAGAGATATTAATTTATCGATAAATTAATATTTATTAATTTATAAAGAGAAATCTCTTACAAGTAAGATTTTTCTTAATTTGTTTTTTTCGAATGATGTTATATTATGGAAATTAATGAATATATTTGTCAAAATGATATGAAATTTTGATTTAAAATTTCGATTATCGCAATAGAGTGGATGATATTATCATAATAGACGATCAAATTGATATAATATATTATGTATAAAATTTAGAAGATATCATGGTTATTATCCCTAATGTCGATACATTTAGAAAGAGTGATGTATAAATAATTAATTATTTTGCCTAGAATTTTCCACAAATTTATGGTAAAGACTGAGAAAATAATTATAAAAGTTTTTGATGTAATACGTAAACTTAAAGATAATGTCTAATGAGATTTTCATTTTTAAGTAAAAAAAAATCATTAAAACCATGTTTAGTACATTATCATATATATATATATATATATTTATATATTCATATACATAATTATATGTGATTATTAATGTATATTATTATTGGGACCATATTTTACATAGAAGTTTAAAAAAAATTATTATCTTATCATTTTATCGAATTTCGCTAATTTTTACATTGGTCTGAGTCGAGAACGGAGGATTTTATTAATTTATAATAATTATTAATTTATCGAGTATTCATTTATGGAGGTTCTACCGTATATGTCACTAATATATTTGTGTGAGAATAATAGTAAGCGATACGAATCTCAAGCATCTATAAAACAATTAACTAAAATAGCTGGTGGTCTGATCTCTAATATAATAATTTTGTTATCTCTGAATCTGACACAAATCAACCTTGATAGATGGGGTAACATGTATAGAAACATTAATAAATGAAGTAGCGAAAACGAGATACAATTTCTTTAATGGATTATACAGCTCCTGCATCTTATAAGCTGACAAATCGTTACTACAAATTGGATTAAATTAATACTCCTTCGTTGATGTTCCAGAATTTTTACAAATATTACGAAAACATATTAGTAAAATTTAGTTATAAATATCTTATTTTTTTGCACTAAACAATTTTCTAGAAATCTAAACCATAGTAATTTAATAAAATCAAATTTACAATTCACTATTATTACTTCATAAAAATTGCATAGAAAAAAGAGAAAATCATTTTTTTAAATACAAATTTTTTTTCTAAAACATTAATAATAAATGAATGGAGGGAGTATTTGTGTAAGAAGAGACCAATGAGTTTAACTCTTAAGCCTCTATAAAACAATTAAACGAAATAGCTGGATATATTATTATTTTTTACGCATAGGTACTTTAGTTATTGTAATCCCATTTTCAAATTTATCATCAGTACTAAAAATTGTAACCATTCTTTTTTCTAAACTTTCCAAACTCTAAACTGTATTTTTTGGATTTTTAACAATGGTGTAATGGATGCCTTTGTTTTGTAGATGAACTGTTGCTATATGGAGAAAAGAATATAGATTCAGTCAAGAGTATTCTGCAAATCGTAAAGGACTTCGAGTTGCATTATAGTCTTGCCCTGAATATTCATAAAATAAGCTTCTATTCAGCTAGTTTAACTGAGGCAGAAGTGGAAGCAATCAAAGAAAAAACTGGTTTGCCTCATGGTAAACTACAAGTCAAATATTTAGGAGTTCCATTGTCTACCAAGAAACTCACTATGTTGGATTGTGCTCCACTCCCACAAGCAATCAAATCAAACTTTAATTCTTAGGCATATAAGGCTCTTTCCTTTGCTGGCAGACTCTAGTTCCTAAATATTGTGATCAACGGCCTAATAGCTTTCTGGTCAAGCTCGTTTATGTTCCCAATGGACTATACTAATGAATTAACTCTTTCTGTTAAAAATTCATGTGGAAAGGAAACATTAATGAGAAATCTTTAGCAAGAGTGTCATGTGAAATGGTTAAGAGCATACTTCACGTTTAAGCAAAGAAGAAGAGAAAGTGAGAAGAGTTTCACCGATGCCCCATCTCGCTCGATGCCCGTCCCATTCGCCCACGTATCGGTCACCATCCATCACTCGGTACCGATCGTGAACCACACTAGGTACCTCAAAGGAAAAGTTTGAGCTTAGAAAGATTAAAGAATTACTCTTGTTTATTGATTTAGAAACTCTTATGAAAACTAAATCTTTCTCTGTCTTATGGAACATCTCTCTAAGTCTTATGGAACATATCTTCATAGACTCCTCTATATATAGGATTAACATTCTCTTTTACCTATACATAATTTCCTTATTTCTATCTTTCTTATTTCGATCTATTTCTTTATTTCTATCTCTTTTGAAATCTTCTTATCTATTTCTTTATTTCTATCTTTTCTACAATCTTCTTATCTTGAGATAGCTTCTTCCTCAAGTTTTAGAATTATCCAACATTTTCCCCCGTAATTCCAACTTGAACTCTCATAAGCTTGATCGGCTAGGTGATGTATCTCCCAATCTCTTGTTGCTTCAAGAGCTATGAGTAACCGTATAGTTTTGATCCAAGCTACGAGAGCAAACACTTCTTCGAAATCTATACCTTGTTGTTGTACATAACCTTTTGCCACAAGTCTCGCCTTATGCTTATTCACCGAGCCATCTGCCTCTCTTTTAATCTTGTAGATCCACTTTAACCCTATGGGTTTTACACCAACTGGTTTCTCAACTAGGTCCCAACTCTTGTTGCTTATGATAGAATCCAACTCGGCTTTCATCGCATCAACCCATTCAGGCAAGTTTGTAGCCTCAAGAAGGTTTACCGGTTCTCCGTCTATGGTGAGTAACAATTTCTCACTTTCTAGATCTCCTAGTAACACATAATCATCGACATACTTTGGTTTGGTAACAGCTCGACCAAATCTTATCACTACTTGTTGATATCCTGCTTCTTGATTCACGCCATCATCAACATTTTACCGCTTCTTCTTCTTCGCCTTGGTTTATAGGTTTTTCATGCGGATCATGATAATCGCTGTCATTTTCTTAATTCTCACCATATCCGTTTCCATCATCTACAAATCTTCCATGAGCAAGTTTGAACATCGGTTTGTTTTGTTGTAGATGACCAATCCCAAATTTTCTTCTCGTCAAAAACCACATCTCTGCTTACAATCGCTTTCCTTGTAATTGGATCATAGAGTCTGCAAGCTTTAGAACCGGGTTCTGTTCCAAGATGGATCACACTTCTTGACTTGTCGTCTAACTTCTTAAGATAAGGTCCAATGATCTTTGCGTATGCGACACAACCAAAAATCCTCAACTGTTCGATATTAGGTTTTTGGACATGAAGCTCTCATATGGGGTATGACCTTTCAAAGCTTTTGTTGGAACTTGATTAATGAGATATGTTGAATGACGTACAGCTTCTCCCCACAGATCATTCATAATCTTCATTGCCCTAAGCAAGCTTGTTGTCATCTCCATTAATGTTTGACTTCTTCTTTCAACCACACCATTCTGTTGCGGCATATATGGTACGGTTAGATGCCCAGTGACTCCGTTTTCTACCTAATACATGTTAAAATCAGGTGAGGTAAACTCTCCTCCTATATCGATGCGAAAAGTTTTAATGGATAAGTTGGTTTGTTTCTCCACAACCTCTTTAAACTGATCGAATGTCTCACTCTTCTCCTTCAATAACATTTTCCACATGTAATTCCAGAAGTCATCAATTAACATAAAGACATATCGATTATTTGCTGGTGTTGGTGGTGATCGCGGTCCGCATAAGTCTCCATGGATTAACTGCAATGCTTGAGAAAGTGGCTTTAGTCGGGAACGAGTTTTTTGTTTGGTTTCCGGCTAGACATGCATCACATACATTCTTCTCATAAAGTGCTTGCGGCATTCCAATAACTATCCATTTCTTAACCATATTATTCATTACACCAACACTTACATGTCCTAGCCGAGCGTGCCAAGTCCATGTAGTGCCATCATCTCATATATGAATACACTTAGGGTATCTGATTTCCATTGGTGTTTTGTATAGACGGTTTGATGACCTTAGGACTTGTACTCGCAGTGTTCCGCCTGGATCTCTTAGAGTCAAAGCATCTCCCTTCATGTTTACTTTGCACCCATTCGGAGTAGCGTCACCAGGACTTATAATATTGTGCTTTAGATCAAGTATATATTAGATATCTTTGAGTGCCCTTCCCTCACAAGTCTTTCCCACAAAGATGATGGTACCCTTTCCGGCAATATTAACATACGAACCATTACCAAACTTTACTTTCCCTTTGATGTTTTTGCCTAAGTTGGAGAAAAAATCCTTGTTCCTTATCATGTGATTGCCTGCTCCATTGTCTAGATACCATACACTTTATTGTCATTGTTGATATCATAGTTCTTTGGAAACACTTTATCTTCATTCAATAACACCACTTCATGAACATAAAGAGTGTTAGCTTCTTGAGTCTCGTTTAAGTTCGTCTTTTGATGTCTTGTTGCCCTCTCAGAATAAGTTGATACATAGTGACCATATCACTTTAGATAGATCTTTCTTCTATTTTTGGTTATGGTCTACGGTTTCTCCTCCTTGGTTTTGGCCATTACATCTTCTCCGACCACTGCCTCTACCATAGCCACCTCGTTGCTACATCCTCTTTTAAAGCTCCCTCTATTTCCACCTCGGAAACTTATGTAGCCTCCACGGCTATTAGTTAAGTTTGAAAACATGAGTTTTCTTTGGTCTTCGCTTTGGGTTTCTTCCCCTACACGTTTTTCATACGCGTTTTTAAAATCATGTTGTCTTTAAGTCTAGTACTTGCTCAAGGGATGTTATGGTATGAATGAACATGTTTCTTGGGAGTCTCATTAAGAACTTCTTTACTACTTTTGTTTCATCGATGTTTTCTCCCAGAGAGGCTGATTGAGCTGCAAGGCCTGAGATCTTAACTGCATAGTAATCAATCGAATCAGTGTCACTCATGTGTGAGTGTGAATTTGCACAATTAGATTTGTCAAGGATTGTAGAGGAGATAGATATCTATAGGAGGCGGAGTCACTGATAACATAACAGATTTTATTGTTGTTATGGTTTAAGCGTTATTACAAAAGAGTTTCTCTGCAAAAGTTGCGATCCCTTTTCTGGGTCTATACAATGAGCTATTTATAGTATCACTAAGTAACAAGTCAATGTCTCCTATGCTCCTACTGACAAAGTCAATGTCCCAGATTCTGTCGCTGTGAAGCTGAGTTGACCTTGTCGTTATATCGATCTTATATGGGTGAAATTTGACCCCTACAGTTAGCCCCCAAGCTTGGTAGTATCGAGTTATGATGATCTCAAGGTACTAGTTACTAAAGACTGAGATCGATATGTTATACTGTGTTGCCAGGTGTGGACGTCTTGCTCACCGAACTCGGGAAGTTTCAGTTATTCCATGTTGAGCTGGTGTCACCGTGTTTTCCTGGACTTATGATATTTTTTACTTAGTGGACTTTGATGAAGATGATGGCTCTGCTTGGTTAGTGGGCCTTAAGGCATGCTGGAAAGTTTCTAGAACTTTTCATGAAGCGAACAGATTTTAGGAAATCCTCCAAGTATAAATAAGCAGATTCCTTCACATTATTTGCTTACCAATTCACTTCTCATTTCTAGGGTAAAAAGTAAAACTCGTTTCTCGTTCTTTCTCTCTCTTGCATTTTTTTTAGTATTATTTTTCTAAGATTTTGCTCTTTTTCTTTTACCCTATTTTGTTTTTTGCATGTTTTGACACCTTGTAAAATTCTTCTTCTTCGTTTCACCATCTTCACGGCATCGGTTGTCTATGTTCGTGACTGGTTCGTGTTCAACATGCGCAATTTGTGTTGTCACGGTGAATGTGGTTCGTGCACGGCGAGATGGTGGAAAATTCGTGAGCAACAGAATGAGTGAGTTTGTGGTTTCATAGAGAAGAAGGATCGAAGAGATCGTGTTTGTTCGTGGTGGAGATGAAGAAGAGATCAAGGTTCGAGCGTTCATGGTGGAGCAAGGAGATCATACTAAGAGAGGCGGCGGCGCGGAGACTCGGATCTACTCAAATCTACTCAGTGACTCGTTTTAACCGAATTGACTTGGTTTAGCGGCCAGAGACTCATATCTGCTCAGTTCTACTCAGTGACTCGTTTTAACCGAATTGACTCGGCCTGGACGAGTTGACTCAATCATGCCGCCTTTGACTCAATCAGGGTGAGTTGACTTGGTTTGATTTTTTGTTTTTAAGATATATATTTTTTTTAAACTTCTTTCTTCGTTCCTACGGCGCCGCACGACCTCCATTATTGACAAACATCAACCTTACTCTAGAGATCAAATAAAAGTGTTGATTCCATTCTCGACTATTTTGCGTGTGCTGTCGTGGTGAAGTTAACGAAGTGGTGTTCGGAGCGAGCTTTTCTTTGTGCGACAAGTTCGTGTTAAGCGACGTTCGAGTTCGTTTTGAAGAAGAAGCTCCAGTGACGTTAATCGATCGACATCGACGTGTTCGTATACTCGGAGATAGTGGTGCGGAGTTGCAACAGTTCTAGAATCTGATTCACGAGTTCAATGTGTGACGACGACCGTCTTCAAAGATCAAGGAGGCGAATCGACCCGTTCGTGGACGTGGGAAGATCTGCTCGTTGTCTTTGATCAATGTTGCAGCCAACAGAAGCTCGTGACCGGTGAAGATCCTGACTTAAGATCTGCAACAATCATAACCGTTTGACCTAGTTGACTCACCTATTTCTTGTCGATGATCCGTTCCGGACTTGGTGGAGAAAGTTTCACCAAAATTTGACTAAGTGTTGGATTCTTGACGTTGCAGAGAGGTTAATTGAAGCGAATGTCTTTCAATACCATTGATCCGTTGCTTGATCGTGCGTGACGAGGATGGTTCAGACTTAGATAATTCTGGAGAGATGGCTGTTAACCCTTCACTCCTCCGACAGAGAATGGTTCTTTCTTCTGAGTTAGTTCGACGAGACCGACTTCTTACAGGACTTTGGTTGTAGCTGACAAGGTGTTCTCGGAGAAGAGATCGCGGTGGTAAGGAAGAGTAAAAGAGAAGCTCGTGGATATGCTTTGATTCGTTGTACGTGATGATGCGGCGAATCCGATCAATTGTGAAGCAGACCAGCTGTGCAACAAGGTTATCTTCTACGGTGAGGTAAGAGATTGTTTCGAGGTCGGTGACTGCATGATCAGGCAAAACTTTGGAGAAGAGATTGTGGTACAACAACAAGGAGGCGTGCATGAACGAGGTTGTTTTGGTGAAATATTGTCACAACCGAGTGAAGTCTTGCATGCGCGAGCGAAGTCGTTTTCGTGAAACGAAGTCTCCAAGTCTGACTTTGTGAGATTGATTTGATGCTTGATCGGAGTAAACCTTCAGAGAAGAATTGTTTATTCCTCTTTGGATTCCTTGTTATGCCTTCAATCCGACGTTGCTGCTTTAGAAATCATCTCAGACTTAGATGACTTTGGAGATGATATACGCCTAGTATTTTGCTTAAGAGGTGTTGCGACCAACGATTTGTATGTTGGCTTTTTAGAGATAAGTCAAACGACTTGTTTGCGTTAAGTGAGTTTATTTATATTCGTTGTTTAGAGGCGAGCCTCTGGTGGCAAGTTCGTTGCAACTATGTAATCGCTTTAAGACTCAAAACTTTGCCAAGTTTGAATGCTGCTTGATCCAGTTTGCGGGTAGGCTGTCTTTGACTAGTCCGCTCCCAAAGGTCCTGTACATTATCGTTGTGACCAATGTCGAGTTAACAAGGTTTTCCAATCGAGTCTATGTTGCCAAGACTGAATATGTTATGTTATTTGAGACCAACGATGTGTTTGCTGGGTTTTCTGATGATCATCTTGGTTTACGGGCAAGTCTCTATCGACCCCACACAAAAAATGACCACATTATTGCGAGTGAACATTTTGGTTGACGGCTTTGTATTCAATGAACGCAACCACTCTTATAATGAATACTTTGCGATGGTACCAGCGTTATGGTTTAACTGAGTTTAGAATGATCATTTCAGATTACGCATGTGTTACTCTTTTAACACCTCGGCTCGATAATGAACATTCATTTATTTGTATAGCGCGGTGTATATGCGCGATGCGTGTAATAGTCAGATCTGATTTTGAATGAGTTCGTCTCTGTGGCCAGCAGTGACCTCAAGTCTTTTTTTTTGTTAAGACTTGAGTAATCAATAATAGATGTAAGAGAAATGTGAACGAATCTTTTATCTTTATTAATCGTAGAGTTTGTTACAAAAAATGAAAGTATATGTGTATATGTACCCAAGGTACGACAATTAGATGTAGAATGTCCGGAGCTACGATGGTGCTGACAATAAAATGTTTCATAGTAGGTGTTTTGTCCTATCGTACGCAAGTCGTAGCTTTCTAGCTCCACTTGGTAGTTGTGAGTTCCTTCGAAGCCGGTTTCGTGCTGGATTGAGCTAAAACCAGTGTTGTTCTTTTTTTTCAGAAGGAGGGTAAGCAGTTTGCGGTGTGTTGTTGTCGACGCTGTCTGTCTGCATGATTCCTCTCAAACATGCGCGACAATTTTTTGACGTGCGTGTCCTACGTGGGTTTTCGCCTACATCGTTTGTATGTGCAATTCCTCTCGAACATTGTGGGTCTGCATGGTCGTTGTTTGACCCGCTTTGAAGTTGCGTCTGTCCATTAGAAAAAAAAGACAACATTAAACAAAAATATTATTTAAGAAAGTCACGTGAAAAAAAGAGAAGAAAGAGAATCAGTGGTCCCCACAATTATTGTTATTGTTGTGATTTAATTTAATCATTTTTTATCTAAATTCTGATTGTCTAAAGAAGAGGGGGTGGATGAAAGGGCTTCACTCCTAAAGACGGACCCAAGAATTGTTCTTAAAACAACAGTAAATGTCTTTGTGATACAAAGATACTATAGTTGTCGAATTTTATGTCATTACTAGTATTTATTACTATAGTGTCTTTCCTTAATATTATTATATTGAATTAAAAAGAAAAATATGACCCAAAGAAGCACTCAAAAGGTCTCGAACTCAATGACATATACTCAAATATCAGGACTTTAACCATATAGACTAAAAACTATTTAAACTCACCGGCCCGAAGCATATGTTTCATTGGCTAGTACCCAGGGCCGGCATTGGACCGTGGAGATAACTGTCTTAATTTTTTCTCAACAATTTTCCAAAAACCAAGTTTGCTTGCATTCATACACTTTTTTGAACCAAATTTTTTAAATTTTGCAATATAATCTTTTAAGGGAAAGTAGGCTCTATATTAGTCATTATATACGTAATTAAGTAGTATCTAACATTATATAAAAGAAAATTAAGTACGTAACAATTAGATCATGAAGATGCAGACGTCTGTGTGGAACAGGAGTCTGTGCATCAACATAGAGCTGCTCGGACAACAGCGACCTGTTCAGTCAGCAGGAAACTTGGAACTCGTGCTGAGCTGGACAGAGGATAAACACGCTGTAGATATGAAGATCTTAGCGTGTTCACACAGGAGATATGAAGATCTTAGTGTGCACACCAAATATGGAAAGGAATTACTTGGATAACAAGGAGTTGCCTTTTTGCATATTTGGAAATATTGAAGAGAATATTCACGCAGGGGATGAGAGGATCTTAGCGTGGAAACAATATGGAAATGATAGGCTTGAAGATCAAGGAAGTTTCTTTTTTGCATATTAAAAGAATATTTAGTAAATCTAGGGTTAGGGGTTTCTAAATATTAGTATATATATGCTTAAGGGTCGTGCCTTTGAGAGGTAACACTTAGAGGTGAAATTGAGAGATTGTAACCTAGAAAGCATTAGCGAAAAGGGAAGCTTTAGAGGTGAGTGTTCATGCCCTTAGATTCAACAGGTTGTTGTGAGATCGTATAGGGTGGCTTAGGCTATTGATACGTGGATATAGATTCAGTTTAGGATTGAACGTGTATAGATCCATATAGGTACATCATTGTAAAGATTAATTATAAAGAATAATAGTAAAAGCGTTGGCTCGGCGCCTTCCGAACAGATTCCTGTGTTGTGCTCGTTCTCTACACTTACTTATCATATAAATATACATTTTACTTTTTTTTCTATTTTATACGTTTAATTAAGAATTAGAACCAAATTTTTTAATTTTGCAACATAATCTTTTAATCCACATACTTAATTCATATCATTTTGGATTACTTAATTCTTGCATTATTTGAATTTTGGTCAAAATTAATTGGTTTTGAATATTACATTTTGATAATTATCCTCTCATTGATTTCACCTAGATTAACAATCATTATTAGAACTTTGTATTCATTCTTGGATTTGTTTCTTTTATGCTATGTTCTTCTTCACTGGATTTAAAACTCAATACACATGTATTGAGATCTTTGGAACTCAATACAGATATGCCGAGAACTTTGCTCCAAGAGACATTTAACAAGTGATTTCAAGTGTTTTTGCAAGAATATTTAGAACTTTAACGGGATTTCCAACAACATATTTTTTTGTACGTACAATTCAATCATCTTGTAAATAGTTTGCCTCAGTCAATAAGATGTGAATAAGAAGAAAGAGAAGAGATTAGGACCACAAAGTCTTACCATATCATCATGGGACAATTCATCATTGTGCTTGATGACAACTTCAGTTTGCAAAGACCACTTTCCAAATATACATTCTACCTTGCAAATCGAGCAAACCCATCATTTTTATGGGACAACTTTCATACTGCTTGAGCAAAAGCCAACAAACTTCACCAACCTACCTAAAAAGGTCGGTTTATGATATCATTTCATTATGGTTCGAGACATTCCTTTATATTTTGTAGATTCCTCAAGTTACACGTTCCGGCGAATCGATTCAACAATGGATTGAATTAAATTATTTTCAAAATAATTACAATTTGACCCTAAAATGACGTTTTTGAACTTCAAAAACCCAACCATAGAAGGATCTAGAAGATACACATCATGAATGAAGATACTGTGAATATATTCTAGAGATATGTAAATATCTTTATATGATTACATTAATTAGATTTTAGGTTAAATGTGTTTCCTATATAAGCATAACAATCTTGTACATTCATCCTTATGAGAGTCAATACAATCCTATACTCTCATCAATCTAATATGGTATCGAGCAGGTTTACTCCGAAGTTTTGATATAGCGATCAAACTTCTTATTATTTTCGATTCAAGTTCATCATGAACCTCTAAATCTAATTCAAGGCTTAGAGCTCTGAATCTCAACCACAAAATTTCTCTTTATTCAAGTCTATCATAGACCTCTGAATCTAAGCCACGTGCTTCCTAGTTTCGATCTAATGATCAAACTTGTTTTACCTCTTTTTACCGTTTTGATTTTTTAAGCCAAAGTGCTTCTTCCCTATACTTTGATTTAGGTTTTATTTTGCAATCGTGTTCCTAACATCTCAAAATCTTTAAAAAAAAAACCAAAAAAGAAGAAGAAAAACACCATATTTATGGTTTTCTTCTTCTCCACGTAAGAAAATCTCCATCACCACCCGAGAGATTTCCGCTTCCGCCAAACGATTGACCCAAACCCAACCATCTAAATGTCACGAACACTAGATCTTTCATCTCGACTACAAGTCTACAACCCAAGCTTCAAGCGCTGACGCAACTAACCAACTTCCATCATTGGGTCTTTCAGCAGCCATAGCTCCAACGAATCTCACATTCATCTCCGCAACCATCGTTCAACATTGTTCTCCAACAAAGCCAACGCCACAACGTCTGCATCATCTATGGTCAATCTTAAGCCGTTGCTTCCATTTTACTTCATCCCGCCTTGAGTTTGAGGGGGCGTATAGAAGGATCTAGAAGATACACATCATGAATGAAGATATTGTGAATATATTCTGGAGATATGTAAATATTTTTATATGATTACATTAATTAGATATTAGGTTAAATGTGTTTCCTATATAAGCATAGCAATCTTGTACATTCATCCTTATGAGAGTCAATACAATATTATTCCAATCCTATGCTCTCATCAATCTAATACCAACTTGGTGTTCTCAACATGATTCTACAAACTTCTTGTATGTCAGTACATCCTACATAACCCTTGGTGTAGTTTTAAACACATTCTATAGTTCGGGTAGGTTGCTACATTTTATTCCATACTTACGTATAGTTTATAAAGATTTTTCCTCTTTTTTTCCGTGAATGCTTTAAATTTGGAATATTTGAAGGGAAAATTGGGTGTATAACATAAAAAAAAAAAATATAAATCTAAATACTAACCAAAAGCTCCTTATGTGGCAAAATCTTAGCTTTTGGATCTAGGGTTTTTGGTTAGTATTTTAGTTATAATTTTTTTCTTTGCTATATCTCAAATTAACCCATATTTGAATCTACTCAATTCTTCTTGAACAAAAAAGATTCAAATAAATGTTTTAACATAATCAAAGTTTGATATTATTTAAGAAAAATATAGTGAATTTAAATTCAATTTACGTATATGTTAAAGTGTTAAAGTGTCATTATATTTTAGTTTAGCAAACAAAAAATGTTGAATATTTTGAAATCATATCCTATGTTGCATGGAAATAGAAATATATACGTGGAAGCAAAACGTTTCGAAACGCAGTACCGATGTTTTAAAAAAAAATTAAGAAGTGGAAACATTTTGAAAGTTTATTAGTAGGGTAGGTAAATTAACAGAACTGAACCAAACCAAACTAAACCAATTGAACCCGAGTCAATCCTAACCAAACCAAAGTATATACACAAACCATCGGTAGAATTTATTCTCAGCCCTAACAGTTCGGTTAGGATAGACCAGTGTGATTTTTTATTTAATTAACTAATTATATATTAAAAAATATTATAGATGTATTCCTAACAATTAGAGCTACAAAATGACGCTTGATTAATTACTCCCTTTCTTAGTTTTTCAGTAAAGTTTCTAATCTAAAGTATAAATATAATTACGATCCTATTTTATATATATATATATATATATATATATATACTAGATTAGGATCCGCATAATATGTGGGTATTAAATATTAAAATTGATAATTTGTGTAGTTATACATGTATAATTATATTCTAAATTAAAACCCGTTAATATAGTAATAAATTACGTTTTGTTAACCGTGAATAAAATAATCAATAATGAGTTTAAATCTTCAACAAATTAAATGAATGATAAAGTTTTAAATAATATTTGAAATCTTATTTATTTTGAAACTGAATCTATTTTATAAATAAACATCAATTTTTTTTTTAAAGTAATTCTATAAATGAATTTCCTTACCAATTTAATAATTTTTAAATAAACATCCAGTTAGGAAAAATTTAAACTCTAATCTTTACATTATAACATGAATTTCAGAAAATACAATTACATACATTAACAAAATTTTGTGAAAATAATTTCAAACCTCCCACTTTCGAAGAATTCATAAAATAGTTCGACATTAATCACAATTTCGAAAATTAAATAGTTTTGACTGATTTGTGGGACGATAGTATTCATGAGTTGCAAAGAAAACTAAGAATTTGGGGTGTACGTTAAATTGTGGAAGGTGTGTGTTATTATATAGTTTTTGGATTTGCCTTTTCTAAAGTAATAATATTTTTGGAAAGTTGAACGTATGTTTACTTTTCTTTTTAAAACAATTTATGGTTTAACATTTATTTTGCTTTTGTATATAAAGTTTCATTTTTGTGATGTAACATTTATTTTGTTTGACATAATGGTATTTATATTTTGCTTTTTATTAACGACTTATATAAGATTTGGTTTGATTTTTAAAAATATGTTAATGAAACAATAAGAAAAATGTTAATCTGTCTTTATTTTATTGGTGTAACATAATTATATTTTGATTTTTCTAATTGCTTGATTTTAAATAAAGTATTTTAACATATGTCATCATCTCGATCGATATTAGACACATGTCACCATCTAATGAGTTACAATTTTGACAAACTCTACTTTATATAATAAGATACTAGAGTTAAGGCCAATAGTATAAACCACTAAAATGTAATATTATACAATAGTATAAACCACTAAAATGGTAATGTAACTAATATATACGTTGTTGGTTAATTGGATTTGGCTAAGAGAAAATAAATTTTGGGCTCTTCTTGGGTTCGATTTCAAAAGTCTAATTATTTCAAGTGTATTTGAGACAACTTCAACATGGTATTATACGCACAAAATCTTATCTTCTCTCTCGCCTGCATTAAATAATTTCTCATCTTAAACGCTATAGCGTTAAGCTCTGAGACGCATCAAACCTCTAGAAATTTATCTCTTTCTTTCAACAAAAACTTATCATCATCATCATTTGATAAACCACATAAACATTCTATCGCTTCAACTTCTAATTTTTAAGCCATAGCGATTGTAATACGTATGCTCAGTAGCGGATCTAGAATTTTTTTTTACCGGGGTCATAATAAATAAATTTGACATGCAACATAAAATATAATGATATAATAATAATAGATGAAACAAATACATAAATTAGTGGCGGCATTTCAAAGTTTAAACAAAAAATTAATGTGGTCAAACACTAATTTTACTCAAATATATAAGCAAATATAATCAAATTTACACTAAAAATACATATACAATAATTTTATAGGGGTCACATGATCCCCCTACTTTTAATGTGCCTCTGCCATTGCGTATGATCGAAAGCGATCCTGATGAACAACAATGGCCGGTTATGAAGGCTCGGATTCTGTCTTAAGAATGCGAAAGCTACTATGTAATCAAAACATTAAACTTTTTTGTTTCATCAAGCTCTTGTCCTGCAAGGTCATACTTGTTTGTTCTTATGGAATAATGATAAAATTTGCAAAAGACCCGTGCGTATGCACGGAATAGATGAAAATTGGATTTTAAAGTAGAATCATATAACATTAGAATGATTCTATAAGCTATAACAATAAACATTCACAAGCCAACTAAATGGCATAATGAAAGACAATAGATGAAAGTGTTTAAACAAAATTTGATTTTGATACCATTAAAGAACTTAATTTGTATCACCATACATCTACTGAATCACAAATCATAACTATGACAAATCAAGTATCTTCACCAGATGTATTTATACAAATGAACGATTTTCATTTATTTGGAATTAGTGCATAAATATCTACTAATAGGCTTGTATAATGTTTAAGAGACCTAGCTTCAGTCTATTACTACGTTCTCTTCGTCTGTTCACATATGGAGAAGCATGTATACGTTCTGGTGCTTCCTGGTTAAGCAAATCCCATCCGACCTCTTTGACATCTTTTAACTCCATCACTAAATTTTTAAAACCAGAGTAAATCTTAAACAATACAAAAAATTCAAATCCCAAATTCACATCCATTGTTCCTTAAAATGTTACATATTGTCTCTCTTTGTCCATTGTTATCCCATTCTTACTTGTGCTTCCCCAAAACGAAACGGTTTTAGCGTTTTGTAAACGCGATTGAATTTGGATCCGTCTCTAACCATTGGTTTTAGTGACAATTTTTTGGATTTTCCCGATAGAACCTTGACAGTGAAAGTTCGGCGCCGTTGGTACGGAACCTAAATGACAAGATTACAATAACCAAATTCACACACAATCACAATAATCAAAAAGATAGATTAAATTTATAAGCAATTTAGCATTGCTCAAAAACATACTTACTACTCCAGAATATGATATTTTTTCTTCGGAATTCGTTTATTTGTTTTTGTCTTTGTTCTTTTCTTTCACCTTTTTGGGTTTAAGAGATATCATGCCGACTTTTTTCTTTGTCTTTCTCTTCAAATTTCTCCCAACGCCGACTCTGATTTCACCAAACTGAATTTTTCTAAAGTGTAAATGTTTTTTGTGAAAGAAGAAATGAATTGTTTGCTTTACCGTTTGTTTCAAAAATCATCTTAGCTAAAGACGAAGCCTGAGAAAACTTTTGAGGATTTAAAGAAAATTAAAGCAAATTTAGAGTCCATAGAAGAATAAAACAGACATGGAAATTATCTCACCTGTTGAGGATTGTATCTCGATTTGAAGAACACCAAATTTGTTCTCGTCCTTACCATCGGAATTCTCGAATCTCGATTCTACATTTGAAAAACACCGGATTTTCTCGACTCTTTACAATTGATTGAATCTCGAACACTGGATTTTCTACTCGCTGTTGTTGTTCGTCTTCTTTTGCTTAGAAACAAAACAGGGAGAGCAGTTAGCAAAAGAACAGAAAACAAAAACAGAGAGCGCAAATCAAACCCCATTATTGTTCTGGCTTTATTATTTATACTACAACAAACATGCAGAGAGGTTAATGAAAGTGGGGTAATGGGAGAGAGAATAAGTGAGATCGTGAGGTTACTGGGGGTAACTCTCTTTTTAAAATTTTAATTAACTAAAAAAGAATAAGAAAAATGAAGTAAATTAAGAATTTTATGAGAATGATACGTATAGAAATGCTTAGGTGTAAGCATGAAAGTAAAAGAATGACTCTCTTTGTAACTTGTGTTTTAGTATAATAGGGATATATTGGATAAACCATCAACCTCTATTAAATCCAAATGACCTTTAAACCAGCAACGACTGTATGACTTTTGTTGTTGTTTTAAGTAGCTGCACAAAATTAAAATACCATGGGTCAGATTGCTCACTCCGTTTAAACCGAGCGGTTAAAACTTTTTAAACGGTTATACTGAAGATCATTTGAAATGAGGCAGTTAAAAACAGCGGTTAGAGAAGATGGTTTCGTAAGAGAGAGCGGTTGAAATATAAGTTTGATTGGTAACAATATAGCTGTTGAATGGTATAATTTAATATAATTATGTAATAATATATTGTTTATAACTTATATGTTTATATATATATATATATATTAATAGAAATTAATAACTAAAATTATTAGTAAAGATATATTACAATTATTCATCTTTAAAGTAATAATTGTTTAATATTTTCCTGAAGGTGGCGTTGGAACTGCTTCACTATTTTTTTGCACAATAGGCTATTGCCAATAACTAAAATTCTAACATCATGCACTGAACCTGGCGTTCGTTTCCATATATATGTGAGATATATATATATATATGTCACATATAGCCAAAATATACACTATTTAATCCGTACATGCAACCATTTTTTAAAATGGGTCAGATTATGTTATCAAATTTTGTTTAGCTGATTAAAAAATATATATGTATTAATAAATAATTTAAAGGGAAAATTAAGAAAATAAGTTAAAAAACTTTTAAAATTAAGGAAATACACCATGTTTTTTAAAATTAAGAAAATACTCTACAGTGGATATTTTTATCCCTCCTTTAATTAAAGAAAACAATTCATAATTTTATCTATAAAATATTTAGTAATAATAAATATATAAAGGAAAAAAGAAAATCAAAAGTCTCGATACAATTATTTTTCGCTCAAGCAAAGAAACCATTGATTTTTCTTCTTCGATTCTCAATCTAAGATGAGCGATTTTCGAGAGAATATAATTAATTTGTTTATGTATATTCTGATTTGAGAGCATTGTGACATCATTGTATAGTGTCTACAAATGAGCAGACCTTGTACAGTGTTGAAAATATATTAATAATAAAAATGTAAGTTTTCATAAGATACGCATTTTATAAGTAGAAGTGTACATAATGATTGATAAAAAAATACAAACTCTAGTAGTGGTTATAGTAAAAGTTATGATAAGAAAACGCAACCATGAAAAATAGAGATATACGTTCCAAGCCACACTTCACGCTTTTGGAGAGAACGTAACAAAAGACGGTATGGAGAGACCCCCTCTCACGACTTTGCAACTGATCTCATTTATTGATACACAAGTTCGCAACCGGTTATCGACGAGTCGAAGTATGGAAGATCTCTGATATGATGGAGGATTGGGAGTATGGTTTGCCTCACAATGATCTGATTTTTAATGTATGAATAGAAGTCTTTTATAAATTTTGATTGACAATGTAAAAACGTTTCTTTGTTTGTTCAATAAATTTGAAATTAAAAAAGAAAAAACGACGTTAAAAAAACTGATGTCTCTGATGTTCAATAATTTTGTTTGGTGCCCAAGATTTTAAGATTTTTGTTCACATGTGCACTATGTTCTCATGGCTTTCACATTCTAGGCTTGTAGATTACATGCTATGTGGATGATTGTGTTGCTAGCTATAGAAGAAATTAAGATCATCTCAGTAGGCATTTTTCTTAGCCTACTGAAGAAATTACACAAGTGTCCAATGAAGATCAGCACAAAGCAATATCAAACACAAAAGTCTCGATACAATTATTTTTCGCTCAAGCAAAGAAACCATTGATTTTTCTTCTTCGATTCTCAATCTAAGATGAGCGATTTTCGTTTTCTAGGTTTTTTATGGGTCTTTTTGTCTTTATTGCATCTCAATTTCAAGTTTATGGTTGAGATCCTCTAATTGTAGAAAATTGATCTTGTAAAACGAATTTGCTACAAGAGAAAGAAAGGCAAGGAGGATGTGAGGGAGGAGAGCTGGAGAGGTACGATCTCCAAAAAACCGAATTTGCTTTAGCCAATTATCATCAAAGTATAAATCAAGAGATACCCATATGGCTAAGTGTTGGCTATATTTCATTAACCTAATGAGCTTATAGCCTGAAGAAAGACGCATCTTCATATTTACGGTCATGTGGTTGGTATGATAAATTACACATCTCCATGCGTGCTAAGAAGAGATTGCATACAGAGCAATCAGGAGAAAATGGTGAAGATGGTAACGACTTAAAGTAAGTGATTTTTACCTCTTTTAGCTTTGTGCTTCATTCGAAAAATAGTGTGATTTTAATTTCTTTCGTGGATTAATATGATGTGCAGGAGGAGGTTGATTGAAGATGTTAAATCAAGCTTAAAATCCCAGATTTCAGAAGAACTGAAAGCAGATCTCGTAAACCGTATTGGGGAAATTAGCAAGAAGTGCTGAAACCGTTTCTTTCTTTATTTTTGGAAGAGAGTGGCAAGGGAAAGGCAAAAACCCAGAAAACGAAAAGTTGAATCTACGATTGAGAATCGAAGAGGGAAGATTAATGTTTCTTACTTTCTTTGCTTGAGAGAAAGAATTAAAATCAAAATAATTGTATCGAGACTTCTGATTTCTTTTTTCCCTTTATGTATTCATTATTATTAAATATTTTATATATAAAATTATGAATTTTTTTTATTTAATTAAAAGAGGGACAAGAATATCCACGGTAGAGTATTTTCTTAATTTTAAAAAACATGGTGTATTTCCTTAATTTTAAAAGTTTTTAAACCTATTTTCTTAATTTTCCCTAATTTAAAATTAATAACATAAATGATTTGTAAGTAAATGTATATTACAATTATTCATGCATTAGAACATGCATGTGTGTCTAAAGAAGGATTTTATAGAAATGTTTACAAATATTTATTTTAAAGTAAAACAAAACAAAACAACAATTATTCACATACGAATATGCAAACGCCCATTTTTACTAGCGTTTGAAAAGGTCTTTAGAACCGTCTCTTTTCGCGCCGAAACGACCTTTTCAACCTTTTGTTTCAATCGCCCGTTTCAACTGCTCGTCCGAATGGTAACACCAAAGTGTTTCAACCACCACCTTCCTCCAATCGTTGTAACCATTCTGAGCCCATGTAGCTTCAGAAAACCAACTTTTAGTCCAGGCTTATTAGACAAGTTAAATAAAAAAAAACGTATCATCATATTATAATACGTCTTATTAAAAAGTGAGATACAATTTTTTTAAAGAAAAATAACAATTTTATAGGAATGAACTTTATATTAGTTGGTGAAAAGGTCAGCTTATTTTTATTTTGTATCAGTCTTATTGTAGTACTAATTATTTGAATGATATCTAACTATAAATTGATTTCATTTCAATTTTTAACGCATGAAAATACTATTCAAATCTTTTTGCATCATTATATTCTTGCAAAATTTGGGAATTAATTATGCGAAAAAATCTTATTGAAATTTGTAATTTTAGTATGCAATTAAAAATTTGAGATTTTTATGTAAGATTTTAGAAAAATAAATATATGAGTAACTAACTACATTGTAAAAATAAACATATTTCAATAAGTAATAGGAAAAAACCATTTATTTGGAAATATGTGAAAATTTTAATTCAAAAAATATAATATAATAAAAAAAGTCGAAACAATTTAATAATGGTAAAGTTTTTCTATGAGTGGTTTTCATATTTCGTGTTTTGTGGTTTTTTACAAGTTATAAAATAGAAAATTTTAAATAACATTATGAGAAAGTAATTCAACAAGATTTTGAAAAATTAAAATAGCGAAATAGTATGAATTAAATTATTTCAAACATGACAGAAAGAAACTAATTATTTTGAAAAAAAATATGAACAAATTCAATTGAAAATCAAAGTACACAAAAAAACTCAAGATAAAAAAAATAAGTCTTAAATTTTTAATATCAAGGTTTTAAATTAAATCACTCAAATTTTTTAATTTTTCTTCTTTTTTTGTGTTTGATTTTTCATGGAATGCTAAATATTTTTTTACCATAAACTTGCATATGCAAATCTTTTACCTAGTTATTGTATAAACTATTTAAACGTTATTACTGATATGATAGTTTTGTCCAATGTTTTTAAACCGACCCGGACAGTGAACCGGAATATCTTTTGGGTCACCGGGTCTTCGGGTCATCCGGGTCGACCGCGGATCAACTGCGGATAATTGGTTTATCATTTTTTAATAGTTTTAAGAGTAATATTAATTTTATTATTAATATATGAACAAGTCATGCATGATAAATAGTAGCTAACCTAAATTTAACTTCTTTTTCATCCAAAATAGATTCATAATTCTCTTTTAACGAAGACATAAATAGAGAAAAATATATTGCCCTACTATTTTCCACTAAACAAGATAACGAAGACTTAAATACATTACAATTCACAATTGACTTTTTAAATATGTTATCCCACATCGAACACTGAAAAAAGCAGTGTTTTGAAAACCAGACTGGATCGAGGTCGGACTGGGTTCAACCGCGAACCGGCCAGCTAACCGGGTAGAGTTGACTCGACTTTGATTTTTCTTTTTTTGTGTGGTAAATTTCCATTTTTTTATGTTTTTCATATTTAATTTTTTTTATGATTAAAATTTATAGAAACAAATACAAATTTTGAATCTAGTTAATTTTTTTGTGGTTTAATGTTTTAATGTTTTTTTCATATAAACTTAAGTATTTGTTATTAACTGTGTCTTTAAATAGTTTTTTTTGTTAAAATGATTTTTCTCATGACTAATTTTAAAAATATGTTTATTTAAAGACTATTTTATATATTTGAATATTATAATTATACAAAAACTATTTATATTACTGTTTTTTTTTAAAAACTATTAAATCCGGTTCGATCCGGTCGGACCACATTGACCCATGACCCAAAAAAATTTCCGGTTCAGTCGCCGCACCGTTTTTAAAAACTTTGGAAAAAAGAAAAGTACAAAACAATTCAATAAATAAACAATATGCGGAGATGGAAGCTCTAATATGGGCTATGACCTGTATTTTGGAAAGAGATATGGAGTGCGAGACGTTTGAAACAGATTGTTCCGACCTAGTGGATGTCGTCAATCACCCAGAGGGTGTAGTAGGCGTTTTCGATTTTCTCAGTCAAGCTGAAGAGCTTACAAGATCGTCTATCCAACTTCTCAGTAACCCACATCCCTCGCACTATTAATCTGAAGGCTGACTGCCTAGCCCGTTCAGCAAGATCACGAGATTTTAATTTTTCTTATGTAAGCAACACTATACCGACCTGGATTTCAAGTTCGGATGGTGTTTTCTGATTAATAGGTAGGTTGAAAAAAAAATAAAAAAAATAAACAATATGTGATCAAATTATATTGGGCTTAAAGCCCATGATAAAAATCATAAGATTCATTGATCGTCATTGATCCGAGCCGCCGGTTTTAGCGGTTTTTCTCCGGTTTTTCTTGGGTTTATCCGGATTTTTAAAAGGCCGAATTTTAATAGAAACCCGGACCGGAAAACTAGCCGGGTCGCGGTTAGACCAGACCGACCGTCCGGGTTTCAAAACATTACTTTTGTCTGTACCAAAATAGATTAGTTCTAGTTGTTGTTTGTATAACATGAACATAATTTAAAACCAAACCAAAAGAATAAAAAAAAAAAACAAAAAAAAATCATAATGGAAACATAAAAGGGAAACTTTGGCATTTTGGTAGAAAAAAAGATTTTGTAACGAAAATAAAATAGGAAGGTACGGATCACAAGGTGGTTTTGAAACCAGATTAGGGAGGTCAAACTTATTGGACATGAGCTGAAGTCTCAATATGATCAAGCATGCATTAATTACCTAGGTCAGGTGGCCTCCCATCCTCACATGTGGATTCGCCACTGTATGAAGGTAACTCACATGCATGAGTTAACCAATTCAGGTTTTATCTTTGACTTTGTTTTAATTCATTTTTAATTTAGTTTTTTTCGGATTTCTAAAATCATAAATTCGCGTCGAAATGTGAGCCGAGAATGAGGAATTCATTTTCCAACGAATCCACCAAGCTTAATTCATTTTTAATTGTGTGGGGGAAATATAACGAACGAGGAGCCCTATAATCCATAATCATGATGAGTATCTAAAGTGAGGAATCCAACCATCCGCTTTTCCCTTTGCGTCCTAGGTGATACAATATATGCCCGCCTGCAACCTTATATGGTCAAGAAGGTTTTTTAGACAATCCGTCAATAGTTTCAAAACAACATGAACACTACAAAAAACACAGTAAATTAGTTTTGAAATTAAGCCAATAACAATTCGCGTCGAAATTGCATCCATTTTCCGACAAATCAACTATTCAAAGCTAAAAGAAATGAAAACTTTTGATCGCGCATACCGAATTCTTTCCAGATATCCGCTCTTTAACTTAGTTAGCTGTATAAATCAATTTAGTAACTTAATCATTTTTTATTCCGAAACCGATTCACACTAACTTAATTTTTTTCAAACCGATTTAGTAATGATGCATGTGTAATATTTTAAGAGATATGGGAGATTGCAATCCTCCATTATATCCAGCAATTTCATTTAATTTTTTTAGTATAGAGGCCTAAGACTCCTCTCACACAAATACTAATGATTTGTCATCTCATAAGATGCATGAGCTGTATATTCTCTAAAGAAGTTATCACGATTTCTCTGCTTCAGAATTTTGTATTATTCATATATCTATATAACTTACCTCATCGCGTAACGTTGAATTGAACACCAAAAATGAAGCTAAGATTCGATCCTAACGATGTAGAGGAGTTAACATCGAATGCAAAGGAAATACAAGACGATGTATTGGAAGAAATACTCACACTTAACGCCAACACAGAGTATCTCAGACGTTTCCTCCATGGAAGCTCTGATAAAGAGCTGTTCAAGAAAAACGTGCCGATCGTGAGTTACGATGATGTTAGGCCTTATATCGAACGTGTTGCGAATGGTGAGCCTTCAAATGTAATTTCAGGCAAACCTGTTACCAGATTTATCCTAAGGTATGCATTGATGTCAAATTCTAGAAATTTTATCACATGATTAATGAATCAACTATATATACTTACATAGACGTGATATGCTTGTGACATTGTTTGTGTGTAGCTCTGGAACTTCTGGAGGGAAACATAAGTGCTTCCCTGTTAACAACAAGTTCGACGAGGACATGTTATTTATCTTTTCTCTACGCTCATCTATTATATCAAAGTAATTCTTCATTTATAACTTTTTTCTTCTCAAACTTTCTAACTTAGAAGTCTTGCAGAGGGTGAATCCGATAAATCCCTTATTATAAATTAAACTATTTGTTTTTCCTTCCTTTTACTGTATTTGTAACTTTGAGCACCAAAATCCATCTCATCGAGTATGACATATATGTAGGCATATCGAGGGTATCCAGCAAGGAAAGGCGATCACCTTTCTTTTTTCTAAAGCACAAGATACAACTCCCTCTGGTTTACCAGCTGCTTCGGCGCTTGTGAACTTCTTAGTGAGTGATTCTTTCAAGAACCGGCCATCAAATTGTTATACAAGCCCTGACGAAGTGACATTGTGTCCAGATCATAAGCAGACTATGTACTGCCATCTTCTTTGTGGTCTTGTTCAAAGAGACCAAGTCGTGAGCATGGCTTCTTCCTTTGGTTCTAGTTTTGTCGGAGCAATCACATTTCTTGAAAATCACTGGAAAGAAATGTGTAGTAATATCCGATCTGGCCACGTTAGCGAGTGGATCACCAACCAGAGTTGTAGAGACGTTGTTGCCAACATCCTCGGAGGACCTAATGCCGAATTAGCAGATCTAATCGAAGAAGAATGCTGCCAAAAATCTTGGGAAGGTATAATCACACGTCTTTGGCCTAAAGCAAAATTCATTCAGACCATTGTTACAGGAACAAATGGTCAATACATTCCAATAATAGAGCACTACGCTAACAAAGTGCCTCTAATCTCACCGAGTTACGTAACTTCTGAAACTGTTTTTGGAGTAAATATGAATCCTCTATGCAATCCACAAGATGTGTCATACACTTTCTTGCCCAACATGTCCTACTTTGAGTTCCTACCTGCTGATGAAGGAAAGGAAGGTGAAATTGTTGATCTTGTAAACGTCAAGTTAGGGTGCTACTATGAGCCCTTGGTGACAAATTATTATGGTGAGTTATTATATGGTATCCATATATTATATTCCCCCAAAAGTAATAAAGTATTGATTCTTTTCTATTAATGTTGTTAATAGGACTGCACAGGTATAGAATAGGAGATATTTTACAAGTGACTGGATTCTACAACAGTGCACCTCAATTTAGGTTCGTATGTAGGAAAAATACGGTTCTAAGCATCAGCATGGAAGCGACAACCGAAGAAGATGTTTTAAAGGCGTTGAGTCAAGTGACATTCGTTCTTAAATCTTCAGATCTAGTATTGATGGGATTCACAAGTTATGCTGATATCTCCACCCTTCCAGGTCACTACGTTTTCTATTGGGAACTGAAAGGGAAAAACACTAGTGACATTGTTACACTTGATCATAACAAATTATTGGTGGAATGTTGTTGTGTGATGGAGGGATCATTTAATGTTACATATCGAAAGTTTAGGAGAAATGATGGATCTATTAGAGCTCTAGAGATAAGGGTAGTGCAACAAGGAACGTTCGATTCTGTCATGGAATACTTCATCTCCAATGGTGCTTCTCCATCTCAATACAAGACACCTTTATGCATAAACTCTCCTCAAGTCTTATCAATACTTGAAGACAAAGTTCTTGCTCGATTCTTCAGTGACAAATTTCCTCCTCTCTGATCAGATAGGGTTTATGTGGAATCCCAATGATCCACATAATTGAAGAGTAATGAAGAGACAAAGTTATGCGGTGTGATTGTGTTGGTGTGTGTGTGTTTATTTAAGTGATTTTTCACTATTTTGATCTTATGATGTATGGTTTTTTTCTCTAGTCAACTTATGATGTATGGGTTATGGAATAAATAAAAAATAAGTACTTTTTTTTTAAACTAATAAAAAACAGAAAAGAAGTAAAAATAAGTTCTTGTTGAAAAAATATGATGTGGGTGCATTTACAAGAGATTTGGCTCAATTGGAAATTTTGCAAGCAAACTCGGTTTTGGTTATCTATAAAACTATAGGGGATGATTGGTAAGGACTGTGGCGGTAGACTTTTGGCTGCATAGAAAATGACTGTAAAGACTGTGGCTGTTACTTTTAAATATTCCAAAAGCCTGATTGGTAATACAAACTGTAAAAGTTGTAACTGTTACTTTAAATATTCTAATTTTATATTAAAATGTAAATTATAACAAATTTGTATTCGGTAATGACATAACAACGCAATTGGGACAAATAACATATTTATTTATTGGTGTTAAGATTATTCTATTACAATTTAAATAAAAAAATGAAAAATACAAAACTTATAAATAAATTTAAAAAAGAATATGAAGCATAAATGAAAATTATTATTTCATGCGTTCGGTTTAGTAATCAAAAATTGCCTCAAGAAGTGGAACGTACTTATCGAAATTTTCCCAATATCTTAGATCTTCTAGATTTTTTTTGTAAATCATGTATTCCTTTCTCATATTATCGAGACCCGTTCAACTATTAACTAGGATTATTTTGAATGTTTACTTTTCTCTAAATTAAAAATTTATCCCTATAAAATAGAAACAAAATTTGAAATAGCAACAATTGTTTACCACCATTGTTTTAAAATTATATTGGCAATTATTCAAAAAACAAATTTGAGAAAAACTAAAAAGTTTTAAATAAAATGGATCTTAAAATAAAGAGAAAAAAAAGTTAATGATTAACAAGTTAAAATTTTGTTTTTATAAATTATACACATGTTGATATATGGATTTCAATTATTTTGGAGGAACAAATAAACAAAAGTTTGTAATATTCTCATTTTTAGAAGAAAAAAATGAAAGAAAAAAAAAAAAAAAAAAAAAGTCAGTGTCCAGGTTGTAAAAAAGGAAAATAAAGTCAAAGCATGATTAGCTAAAATAAAACGGTAAGGGTTGTACAATCTCTTAAAGTCCCCACAACCTAAAAGCCAATCGGCACCATAATCTTATAAGTCAAATTAATTGCTAAATAATGTGTACACTCTACACTCTACACTATCTTATAAATTTAAATATAGTAGAGTGCATGCAATGCCGTTCCAAAAAATTTAGATGCTTAAAACAAATTAAAAATAGTGATTTTTAATATTATTTTTTGTAATGGTAGTTATAAGGGTTAATTAGCTTAATAATACTTTTATGGGTGATAATTAGGATACTACCATGATGAGATCTGAATTTAGGTAAGTAACATAGAGGGGAATAGTTCTGACAAAAATACCCCTACATTTTTGGAAGGAAAATAGTTTTCAAAAAAATCACTGGATATGTCTTAGTTGTAAAAAAGTATCTCATCATGTACAAAATATAATATCTCTATTAGTCCCCAAATTGATTGTTTTTTATTTTGATGGATGTGACTAGGCAAAATATCATAGTTCTGTTCGAGATCGTGATTGAAAAAACCCAGATTTGGGATCAATAAGGCTTGTATGAAGCTTGAGATTGAGAGATCAAAAATCTGTAATTGTGGATATAATCTTATGTGAATCTGATATGATTATCAAATTATGATATGATTCTTTGTCTCATTGCTTTATAATGGAATATGTTGTTGCAATTCCTCAATTAGATTTGTCTGAAAGTAGAACAAGAGGAGGACGATGGAGAAAAAGATCGTAGACATTTTTGAAAAGCAAAAAGATACGTCTGAATAGTTGACTATATTCTGTTTCTTTTTTTTATGTTATTGTAGTTAACTAAGATTCAACTACTGAATAGTTAACTATACGTTTGTGTGGCGACATATATGACTATTGTTTTACTATATTTTGTTTGTCTACATATAATAGTGGACTATACATTATATAATTATAATAGTCAACAATTCTAATTAATAAATTTATGTAATTAAAAACGTTTGTGTAGTGAACTATTCTAGATAGTGAATAGTTGACTATATTTTGTTTCTTTTTTTATGTTATTGTAGTTAACTAAGATAAGATTCAGCCACTGAATAATTAACTATATGTTTGTGTGGCGATAAATATGACTATTGTTTTGCTATATCTTGTTTGTCTGCATATAATAGTGGACTATACGTTATGTAATTAAAATAGTGAACTATTCTACTTAGTGAATTTATGTATGGTGCACTATATATTATTGTAATTGTAAATCTTGAAGGTGTGGAAGCAAAAGACGAACTAGAAGGAATTGAAAAGTGATTGGAGAGGATCAAAAGAAAACTGAGGATACTATATAAGACATGCGTAAAGGATATATGAAATCAAAAGTGGATTAGTGAAGATTAAGAGAAGAAATACCAAATCAAAAAGAAGAATTGTGTGAAGGATTAAGAGAAGAAATACCAAATCGAAAAGAAGATTATGAATGATATAGAGAGATCGAAATAGAGAGACTCACAGAAATTTGTATAGATGAATTAAAAATCAAAGAAGGGAGGATTGGAGTTTTGATGTGGGAATGGAGAAGACGATGGTGTGTGCGGCGGGATTGGTAAAAAATGTAGGTTTAATAAAAATTTAATTTCTATTTTCTTTAATAATCGAAATTATGGTGAAAACAAAAAGGGTATTATGGACTTTTTACCACATTTATATGTTATACACCTAATTATTGTTTTAGTACTGTTAGATACTTAATTATTGGCCAAAAACCTATTATTGGTACAGTTTCATCTTCTTTGACAACAAAACCAACCTAATATGTGCTTGTTGTTGTAAATCAAAGCATCTTTTAACCAAAATCAGAAAAGGGTTTTGCACCAGATTCACCAGGAAGAGTTTAAAGTAAAGATGAAGACTTGGATGTAACGAAAATCAATTACTTAGCTTTGTTGCCTTGCAATCTTCAAATCAAAGAAACAAATCTATACTTTTTTCAATTCAAAAGTTGCAATTTTTCCTAGGAACACAAGAGAACATGATGAGGTGATACGACCTGTGTGTCGTTTTATTAAGGAAGAATAAGCATGCATGTCGTTCGTAGTGTTATAGAGAACAACGCTGTGGCGTTTCAATACTTCTAATTTTTTTTGAAATAACCAATTTATTTATTTGTTTTGTTTACCAAGTTCATTGTCAAGCGAAGCAGGAGAAATTAAGAGTCTTCTTTACATATTTCAAAGCAACACAAGTATAAAGAAAATAACATTAACGTTATTTTACTATAGATTTAAGTGGTACCATACTACCATTATAATTGATTTTTGAATTTTTTTTATGTATGGACACGGGCAGATCCTCCATGTAGGGAGAGGGGCACGTGCACCCACTCAGAATTTCATGACCAATGTAATTTTATTAGAGAGCAAGTTAGTGCACCCACGTTCAAATCAGGGATAATAGTTTGAATAGCCATAAAAAAAACTAAAATTAATAAAAGTAGCCAAAAATGAGTCTATGTGGCCAAATCTCCTCCCTTAAATTTAGGTTTTTTAGCTAGTTTATTAGTTTTAGTTCTTTTTATGGCTATTCACCAAATTCACCTTTTATATAACTCACTAGATGATTGACCCGCACCCTGTGTGGATATAAATTGTTTTATGAAAATAACTTAATTCTAGTATTTAGTAACTTGACTTTACTATTTCTTAAAAATATATATACAATACTGGTTGTTTTTAATTTTTGATGCATTTAGAAAACCCAAACTTTATATGCGTGAGATATTATTTTAAATATTTTGAGGGCTATCTTAAAAATTAGGATTTTTTGTTTTGTTTTATAATCTTTGTATTTTTGTTGAAATAAAATAAAATAATAGATAACGATATGTGAAATATTTTAACAAATTAGATATGGTGAGACAGAGCTGAGAACACACAACTACAATCTCTAAGAAAAAAAGCATAAAATCAAACAAAACATATTCTTTTTTATCATGGGTGATTCACCTACGCCATGAGCATGCATAGATAATTTTTGTAAACTTCGTTAATGGTAGTGTTATCAAATTCGACCATCGTCGATTGACATTTTTGTAAACTTCCTCGTTCATATTTTAAACTTTAGTTTGACATTTGTATAAGTTTGCTAGTCGTAGTTACTATCTACATTTGTTTTATTTATTATTCTCAATTTTTGTTTCTTTCGATGTTTCGTCTTCTTTGTCTTATATGATTTCTTTTTCTTTTTTGTGTTCATCTTTAGTTTGTTCTTTGTTATTCTTCTACTTATTATTATGTTTCTTCTAAGATTGTTATTTGTATCCAAATCGCTAATTTTTTTTCTATTTTCCTCTGATTTTGTCTTCGTTTTTCTTTGGGTTTGTCTCTTTCTTTTTCCGATTTTTATTATTCATATTTTTTTTCTTATTCTTTTTCGTCCTTTTTTGGTCTTATCCTTCAAATTTTTTTTAGTCTTCTTCTTCCTGTTTTTTTTTTCTTCTTATGGTTTCTTTCTTCGTTATTTTCTTATGGTTTTTTTTCTTCATTTTCTTCTTTATCATATTTATTTTAGGCCACTTCTATTATGGTTTTTCTTAATCTTTGCCTTATTGAGGTTGCTAAATTTGTTTCTTTAATTTATAAGACTATGTTACCATCTTCTTTAATCTATAAGACTATGTTACCATTTTCCATTTATTTTTATAAAGGAATTATGATTGTAAATTTACTTCTTTGATTTTTTGCTTTATGTATTATACAATTTTTTTATTAATGCATAGTTGTTTAGTCCATTAAGATATATGAATTTTTTGCTCCAAAATAAATTTATATGTCTCAGGGCTCCAAAACTTAACCATCCAAATCTTTGGAATATTACCAAAAAGTAATCACTGGAATAGTTAACACATAAACTATCTAGTAAAATTGTGAAATTGATCTCAACCTCACACGATACCAATGTCACGCATAACGTTGTTAAGCTTTCTTCATCTTTTTTATAAAATATTTTGAGTTGGTTCACTTATTTATTTTTAAATTCTTTCTAATTGGTAATGAGGAAACACTAATAATGTTTGGTTTAGAAGAATTAAAAGATACATATATAATTTAAATTGTTAAGAGAATTTCGTTATATTATTATATTAGTTTTAAGTAGTTGTTAGCTATATACATGTGATCATCGTTTAAATTTTAAAGGCATGTCATAGTTTTTTTTTTTTTTTTAAAGCCACTGAAATTAAATCACTTAAACATTTTTCAATAATATCACTTTCCAAGATACGTAAAATAAGTTTTTTTTTGGAAAAGCTGAATCTCAACTTCCTTTTTGTTTAGTATCCTACGAAATCTTCTTTTTTTGTTGTTTTGTTTTTATTTTATTTTGTTTGTGGAATAATTAGGATTTTTTTAGTAAATTATTTTTATCCAATGATTTAAGAGGATTAAGCAATGTCATATTTTAAACCAATCAATGTCATCATTTTTAAGCCTAATCATCATTTTGTACTTGGCTTTTAATAGGAAGGGGATGCTCCCATTATTTTTTGTTTTCTTGGGAAAAATCTAATCAACACTAACCTATAATGGGCGTTTAACTACAAACAACACTTTGAGTCAAGCCCATTTGTATTTTTATTTTCACTGATGTATACAGATTAAAAATAACATCCTTTCATTCTTTTTCCTTTGGTGAGATTATCATATTTGAAATTTTGATAATGATATCTTAATTTTTTAATTTTAACTGATAGCCAAAATAATAATTTTATAAGTTAAAAAACATAGATAAATTTATTACATTTAAAATATTAGTATATACGAGTTCAAAAATAGATAAGGAACAAAATCGTTAGTATAACTAATAAAAAAAAAATAGTTGATAAAAAAACTATGATTCTTAGTATATTATTTATGCTTAATTATTTTCATGTTATTTAAAGACATTTTTGAGCTGTAACGTATTTTACAATATTTGATTATAATTTATTTTTGATGTATTTTATAAAAGATATTAATTGAGTAGATTTAATATTAAAATGAACATATTAAAGCATATAATATTTTTGCCCTCACTAAAATTATACTCTAGATCCGCCCCTGTCTATGGACAGTTTTGAAAATTATAATTAATTAATGTAGTTATATACTGTTCATTATTATAGAAGTAGACAGTTTCAACAATTGTTTTTGGGTAAGTCTAAACAAAAAATCTTTCAAGTTTGATTATTTACAAATATAACATTCTTTTATTTTGTTGTTGTTAAAAATAAAAAAACAATAATTTCAGAGAAAAGAGATAAAATCAGATTTTTTTTTTGGGTCAAAAGATAAAATCAGATACTCCCTCTACAATTATACTGTTTCCAATTCCTTTTTTAATTTTACAGAGATAGTAAACGACAAAGAAAGACGGTAATAAGAGATCTATGACGGACGGGGAGGTTGTTGAGATGCTTGAAACTAACAAGAACTAGAGCCAGATGCGTAATTGGAAGATGCTTTGATTCTTTTTAATCATGTTAGTTGATGGTGTGGTTGTGTGCGATAATAAGTATGGGAAAATCACTTCCGAATACTTGTTGACATCTTCTTGTAATTATGGAACCATAGAGAATCTGCTCACTTTATTACTTCCAACGTCTGCTTCCATGTGCCTCTTCTTTATTTTCCAACTAAGAACTTCTGCTTCCATGTGCCTCTACTTTATTTTCTATGTTCTTAGTTCCCAAAAATAACAATTAAAAAACATAATTTCATTAAAGAAACTTTACCTTGTTATGCTTCTTCAGCTTCCCATTGAAATAGATTTGTTGCTTAACGAGTCTCAAACCATGCGCAAAGACTTGCGTCAAAACATGGTCTCATGCACGACAGATGGAACTCAGCCTATTGCGCATATTATGATCCTTTTTTTATGATGGCTTCGGCTGAAGTTGGGTTTTCTCCATGAGATATGGAACTGAATGATACCCAAAAAAAATGAAATTAGATTCATTGAAAGATACCAAAAAAATCTCACGTTTTAGACACGTTAAAGTTGTCAGGTACCTATTAGTGAAAAACAGATAAGTTTTTTTTTTTTGTCGAGTTCTTCTTGTAAGAATCTTTTCATTTCTTTAAGTCTTTTTTTGGGGTTGTCTCTTGCGTTTTGCCATCTCATCTAGTCAATAAACGATCAAGGCTTAAGACTTTTTATTTCCGTTAACATGTGATTGTTTTTGGAAAACATGTTTTATAATAAACATTTATCCGTTTTTCTTAGTAACTAGCGTACATCTTGAAACATAATCTAATTTCTCATGCTTACAAAAAACAGAAACTAACTCAAATAAATCACTAGAAGACACTCTCTTGTTCGGATTACGAAGCTCTTTTCTAAGCAAGAAACGTGACAAAACATATCTATAAAACTGCATTATCTCTCAAAGCATACTTTCATTTTGGTTAGAGCAAATTAATTTAAGAGAGAGATGGAGAAAAAGAGAGGACATGTATTGGCAGTGCCATATCCAACTCAAGGACACATCACACCAATCCGTCAGTTCTGCAAACGACTTGACTCCAAAGGTCTCAAAACCACTCTCGCTCTCACCACTTATGTCTTCAACTCCATCAAACCAGACCAGTATGGTCCAATCTCCATAGCCACCATCTCGGATGGCTACGACCAAGGCCGTCACGAATCAGGTGTCTCCATACCTGACTACCTCCAAACCTTCAAAAGCATTGGCTCCAAAACCATTGCAGATATCATTTACAAACACCAGAGTAGTGAGAACCCCATTACTTGTATTGTCTATGATGCTTTCATGCCTTGGGCCCTCGATGTTGCTAGAGAGTTCGATTTAGCCGCGGGTCCTTTCTTTACGCAGTCTTGTGTTGTTAACTACGTTTATTATCTTTCCTACATTAACAATGGAAACTTGAACCTTCCCATTGATGACTTGCCTTTGCTTGAGCTCCAAGATTTGCCTTCCTTCTTCACTGTTTATGGATCTTACCCTGCTTTCTTTGAAATGGTGCTTCAACAGTTTATAAACTTTGAGAAAGCTGATTTTGTACTCGTTAATAGCTTCCAAGAGCTGGAAATTCCTGTTAGATCTCTATCTCTTTCCTATAACTTCCTTGTTTTTGGTCATGCCCTAATTACTCTGTTTTTTGTTACAGGAGAAGGAGTTGTTGTCCAAAGTTTGTCCTGTGTTGACTATTGGTCCGACTGTTCCATCAATGTTCTTAGACCAACGGATCAAATCAGACACCGAGTATGATATGAATCTCTTTGATTCAAAAGATGTTACATATTGCATTGACTGGCTTGACACAAGGCCACAAGGGTCGGTGGTTTATGTAGCGTTTGGGAGCTTGGCTGAGCTGAATAATGTGCAGATGGAGGAGCTTGCTTCAGCAGTAAGCAACTTTAGCTTCCTTTGGGTGGTTAGATCTTCAGAGGAGGCAAAGCTTCCATCAGGGTTTCTTGAGACAGTGGATAAAGACAAGAGTTTAGTCTTAAAATGGAGTCCTCAGCTTCAAGTTCTGTCCAACAAAGCCATTGGTTGTTTCTTGACCCATTGTGGTTGGAACTCAACCATGGAGGCATTGGCCTTTGGGGTTCCCATGGTGGCTATGCCTCAATGGACCGATCAACCGATGAACGCAAAGTACATACAAGATGTTTGGAAGGCCGGAGTTTGTGTGAAAACAGAGAAAGAGAATGGGATTGCAAAGAGAGAGGAGATTGAGTTTAGCCTCAAGGAAGTGATGGAAGGAGCGAAGAGCAAAGAGATTAAAAAGAACGTGAAAAAATGGAGAGACTTAGCTCTCAAGTCACTTAGTGAAGGAGGCTCCACAGATATCAACATTGATGCATTTGTATCAAAGGCTCAAATCATTAAATCATGGACATGATGAAGTAGCAAAGATCTTGTATTGTGGGTCAGTCTTTTCATTTACTATAATCTTTAAGTTGTTTCTTATTTTGTTGTATGTTCATCATTTTGCTTACTTATCTTACAACATCTTTCAAAAGGATTCAAAGAAGATAGCAAACAATTTCGTCAATTTCCAAGCTCAAGAAAGATTAGTACCATAAGCTGACAACAAATTCTAAGCAGTCCTGTGCTAGATTCAATCTCTTGGTACCACAAACTCTAAGTAATTTGTGTGATTAGAAGTACTAGTAACTTGGGAAGAAATGCAAAATTCTCACTGAAAACATAAAAGTTAAGTTGGTAATTTGTTTCATTTTCTATTTAAACCAAAAATAAATGATGAATAGCTATTTTGAGCTTCTTTTATTACAAATGAAAAAAGCCCATTTTTGGATTTGAAACTAATGGTGAACCTTTTTTTTGGGGTCAAATCCAATGGTGAACCAAACAAAGAAAATCAATGGTGAACCAGAAACCTAATTATATCCCATTTGCCACAACAAAATTGGTAGGTAAAAAAGTTTAGCAGCATTTTTGTGGCAATAAACATTGTCCATTCTTGGCAATGTTGTATTCTTTTGCTCATTATAGTAGGACTATTTAGAAATCCACTATAATTTTGAGTCATTTTAAACAAAATTATGCTTTGTGTCCTAATTAATTACTTTTCTTCACATTTCCATCGATTCCATAAACAACTGTGGATGTTTGTTCTTAACCAACCAAAAAAAGCTATGGAACTTAATCCTTTATGACTCACTATTCTTGCTTTTTTAGGTTTAACAAATCCATAAAACATTTGGGAAAAACGTTAGTTTGGCACTAATATAATGTTTTATAACTTAGATTAGTTCTCTTTTTAGTATTATTACCAGTGTTCTAAAACGCGCTAGGCGCTTGCTAGGCGGCGAATGAGGGCCTAGCGCCTAACTGTATACGCGGGAGTATATGCGGGACCTAGGCGGATAGTTATATATTAGATATATATATATATATATATCTATAAACATGAATATATGTTATATTTAGAAATAAAAGAGTTTAAATATAGTCTCAAATATAAAATTAAATAAATATTTAAATAAAAAACATATAATTTTTAATATACATATAATCTCAAAATATAATTTCAAAAACCAGAGTCATAAAAAATATATATATATATATATTGATAAATATATAATTTCTAAACTTATGTTTTAAATGAATTTAACTAATAAGTTTAATATTGCTTTTGAAATTTTTTTAGTATACAATATAATAAAAAAAAAATCTGATTTTTTATTTTCTATGTGGCTGCCTAGGCATCCGCGTAGGCCGCATAAACGTCCGCCTACACCGCGTAAACGTCCGCCTAAATCGCATAAACATCCGTATTTTTAATAAGCGCACAAATCACCGTATAATATAAAATTGTGGCGCCCGGCATCCGCGTAGCGTCCAGGCGCCGCCTAGGCACCCGCCTAGACCGCGTTTTAGAACACTGATTATTACTAATGAGGCTAATGAGGAATTCATTTTAATCAATTTATTAGGATTCTATAGGCTTATTTCAATTTGGCTACGGATTTATTTTATTTTACCACTTTTATTAAGATTCCATAGATTTGTTTTCTTCTCCCACAAATTTATTTCTTTTGATCATTGACTTTTTTTTTTCCTTTAGCATGGATTTATTTCATTTTGACAAACTAATTAGAATTCCATAGATTTTTTTTTTTTGGGCACATACTTACTTCATTTTTGACAAATTTATTAGGTTTCCATAGATTCCATCATCTTCTTCTTTTTCTACACATCTAAATTCTTCATTTTTTTTAACAAAAAATAACATTTATTAATTGTTACGGTAAATGGATATTTCAGAATAACAACGGTTGTTTCGTGTTGATAACTAAAGAGCGAAGAAACTTATAAAAGCAAAAAAAAAAAATTTGTCTTAAAGATTTTGTTCGGATGGTGATTAAAGAGTACATGACTGAGAAGCAACTTTATGATATGGAATTGAACTACATGTTTTTCAAAAAAGGTATTGTTGACATTACCACAAAACACACCGCTTGTAGCGTTGGAAATCGTAGGCAATTTGATGGATATTTGGAACAATTAAAAACTAGCCAGTGCAACTCTGTGTTGAACTGAAAGAAAAGGTTTGGAGGAAAATGCGTATCTCCAAAAAAATGAAAATGATGAAGACGAAGAGGACGATGATGAGAGGTTTGTTACTGTGATGATTCAGATGGAACATCTTCAGGTGATGAGGATTTTACTCTATACAGGATGGTCCTTGAAGAAGAAGAGGAAGAAGCAAAATTCGCCAAATACGAAGACTAGTTCCATATACGCGCTCAATCTAGCTGTAGGACAACGTTTCAAGACGAAAGATGCATTAGAGACAATGCTGAAGATTTTAAGAGTCCTCAAGCAATTTGATTTTAAAGTATATATATCAAGGCCAGATATTTTAGTTGTCAAGTGTTGGATAGAAGGTTGTATATAGAGAATAAGAGCTACTCCAGTTGGAGATTCGAGTGTATGTTCCAAAACACTCATGTTCTAATGCATAACATTATGCCCAACGGCACGGGCAACTCCAGGCATACTTGCAATACTATATATAGATTTTGTTAGAGGTGTTGATTCAAAAGTTATCCCTAAAGATGTTCGGAAATCCTTAAATAAGAGATTTGGTGTGAAGGATAATATCCTGATGTATTCTCTACGTTTTTCCCTTTTTAGATTAGTAGTGCATGATTGCAAGTTTTTCTTTTAAAATTTATTGCTAGATGGATTATTGGAAGGCCCATCGAACACTAGAATGTGCAAAAACTTTAATTAGAGGTACCGCGGAGAGCGGATACTTGGAATTGCCCACGTATCTGTACCAAATAAAAAGAGTAAATCCAAGAACTTTCACACGTCCTGAATTTGATGAGTGCAATAGATTTAAGTAATTGTTATTCGCATTTGGTGCTAGTATAGTTGGATTTCCCTTCATGAAAAAGGTAATTGTCGTGGATGGTAGGTTTCTTCAGGATAAATATAAAGGGACATTATTACTTGCAAAAGTTTAAGATGAAAATATTCAAATATTTACAGCTGCTTTAATTTGCAGTTGTTTGAGAATGATGAGTCTTGGGAATGGTTTTGGTTCTTCCGGACAATTTGGCATTCTAACTCCCGATGATAGGCATAGAGATTGGAAATGCTATCGGAAAGGTTTATGGTTCGTTTATGGAAGTCATCTTATTCGGTTTTCAATTCGGAGTTTCAAATTATATCACGCTGTGGTCAAATCCCTTCAAAATATAAAATCGGGAAGCACCAAAACTCTAAAACAGTTGTTTGTGACTAGATGTTTGTAGTTGTAACTAAAATTGCTGAGATGCTTGAGGCCAACGATCACCATCACAGCTTTCGTTCTCAGATTCATCGCTTTTCTTCCACTTATCATAACTAATAATCATGTCAATTTTTGTATTATATATTTATTAAGTGGCATATTTCTAGTTTCTTATTTATATGTATGTAATATGTGTATTTTACAACATGTTAGTCAGTTGCTTTAGATTTTGTTCGTCATAAGGGAGAAACTACATATACCATTCGCAAAATGCAACTTGCGAGCATATCGAATGATAATGGAATTTGAATACTAAAGTGCTTCATTTATGTTTATGATTTTTCTCAACAACTAGCCGAGTCAAACTAACTAATTAAGTCAATAAAATTAATAGATCGGATCGAGTCAACGAAAACGAAAAACAAACCCTTAGTAAAATCGGATAGAGTCAAAGAAAACCAAAAATTAAAAAACTAAAAAGCTGTTAGTTCCGTTATTGGCTCTATACCATCCTCAAGGGTTGTTGATCCATACATGGTCTAATGATATCTAAATCATTTTTCTAGCATGTATTGAATCATTTCCGTTATAATTCTCTTGTAGTCTTAATATATTTATTGGATATTCGAATTTTCTGATATATTCTCAATTCTTGAAAACGTGCACTCGTTTGAAAACATACAAGACTAATGGCCTATCCAAATTTAAATGTTGTAACAAAACAACAACATAAGATAAAAGGAACACACACAATAAACATACTTGATAATAATATATGCATCCCTATATTAGGTTTAACGACAACCCGACTTAAGAACGGGTTGGGTAATTAGGCAACGGAGTGCCACGTGGTGTTCTTGGAGTGCCACGTGGCGATCTCGGAGGCAATTCATTTAACTGCCGTCCGTTGCAGTCGTAATAAATCGCTCCGGAGAAATCCAACGGCTCACATTTGCCTCCCATCAAAATCTCTCTTTGCCAAAGACCGTGCTCCTCCTCCGTCGCCGCCGTCTTTTTCTTCTCCTCCGGCTTAACTCCTCCTTCATATTCAGTGTTTCTTCGGCGGACCATCGTCATCGCCTTGTTGCTCAAAGCCGTGAACAACTCTTTTGCCCGGGGAGAATTTATCGTCGAGCTCCATCCGAATCTTTCTCCAGCGCCGGAATTTTCGACTTTAGTTCGCTTCTTCGGCTTTAGCTTTAGCTTCTTGGAGAGGCGGTTCGCATGTTTAGCGCAAAGAACCATTAGAGAGACAAGAAAACTCACGCTCAAACGTTTGTGGCCGGAGGAAGACTTATTTTCCGGCGTGGCTCCGTCCATATCTTCGCCGGGAAAATAAACCTCAAGAAGACGATTTTGTCTGATTTTAGTTTCTAGTGTGTCTGAAATGTAATGTGTTTATTGTTGTTATATATAAATAAATACAAGCATCGATGAGATTTAAGAAAAGAGTGTTAGGTTACCGGTGGAAGCGGTCGTGTTTGAGTTGATTTTCTTTATTGTTTTATTTGATTAGTATTATAACGTAATGTGTGGACAAAGAGTGTTTGAATGTAAGAAGTTTTGAAACATTCGTTTTTCTTTAGATTTGTGTTGAATATTTGAAACTTCAAAAGAGCATGGGAGGGACATGTATAAACAACCTTGGCATAAATATTATTATAAACATCCTTATACTTTAAACTAAGCTAAGAAGTCAAGCGTATAATGGGTCTACATAAAAATTAGAAATTCTTCATTCGTAGAAAAAAGGATCGAGTCTTTATACAATAAATGGTTTGTTGAAATGGTGATTGGTGAGTCACTTGACCAATATCATTTAATGTTTTATTTTTGTTTTATTGTGAATACTAATGAACAAAATAAACATCAAATACTATTGGTCAATTGACTATATAAAGTTTGAGATTCGGAGCCTATTATTAATTTTATTTTGTTTTCTATGATTAGTATACTAATCTAAAAATTACCAAACGAAAGATTCAAAGATAGATGTTGATTGGCAATTACGTGCTATATACTAACCAAACGAAAAATACCATTTGCAAATCCGTTTTTCAAGTTTTCCTAATTATTTTAATGTTTTATTGTCCATCTATATTGCATTTTGTTTTTTGGAAAATAGCAATAGTCCATCTATATTGCTATTTTCCCAATGTGTAATCAATGGAGAAGAGGAACGTAAACGTTACTTGGACGGCCATGAAATGATTTATTTATATTGGTAGAAATGATATTTAATGTTCCATTAATTCGATCCGATTTGCGAAAAACAAAGTTCACAATATTGTCGTTAATATTCATAGCATTAATATAATAGTACTTACTAATTTTGTTTTGTAATTATTTGAGTTGAGTCGCGTTAATGGGCCTACCTATAACAACCTGATCTTTGAATACGGCGGTGTTAAGGTGGACCCTCGAGCGTTGACTTTTGTCTTAGCATTATTCGAATTTCTGACTCAGTCTATATCGGTTCGTCATTCATTTGACATGTTCATGTTTTTAGTTTTGCAACTTGAATAACAATTATTTAAAATCAATATCCATGGATGCGCTAACGTTTAAGGTGGCAATTTTAGTTATATTTGTTTAGAAGAATAAATCAACCTTCTTCTTATAGACCGCAACCCAAAATAATTATAGACAAGTAAAAACCATGTAATAAATTACGTCAGTTAGAAATAGATTGTCTAATGTTGATTAACGGTAAGAAACACAATAGTAAAAGAATACATAATGAGTTAGTGAGTATAAATAATGATTTTCTATGGTTAATTATATTCATGTAGAACAACGAATTCTTAGTTTAAATTAATTATCAATTTTATACAAGAAATTGTATGTGTTTTTTGAAATTTAAATTATGGCATATCTTAAACAAAAACCATGTTTTTTCCAATATAATTATAAACCATGTTCTTAGTTTAAATCGTTTATCTATTTTATAAAAAATTTGTATGTGTTTTTTGAAATTTAAATTACGGCATATCTTTAAAAAAACCATGTTGTTCCAGTATAGTTATAAGATTGAATAAAAAAAAATTTAGATAACAAAAGAAAATAAGATGAGGGTGAGAGAAAAAGACTTTTTTTGGGGTAAAAAAAAAACTTAAAAGATTTGATAATCATCTCCAACTTCTTGATCATCTTCAAATGCCACTGCCACTGCCACTACCACTACCACTACCACTACGAAGACAAGATTACCTTCATCATCTCAGACTCTCCAATCAGAGTGTTGTGGATCGGTCAAGAGGAGACATCTCTAGTTACAAGTGGTGGAAAAAGTTTTGAAAAATCTAGCACACATGCATGGTTGTTTTGCCAATGAGTACACGGACTCCCAAGTCCTTCAAATTCTGCATATGCTTCTCTTAATCACCATCCCCTGCAATCAGCCACACGATAGCTCTTGCAGAAGGTCCTCATGATGATTGTATGAGTCTATTCAGCCTCTTCTTTATAAAGTCATCCACCGCCTGGTCCATAATGTTTCCATTGGATTGGATTGGGAAGTCGCATTTGTATTCGGTGACATCTGGAGCAATGTCCTCTGGTTGTACATCTTTGAAATACAGACGGTCACTTTTCTTGAACCGCTCGGGCTTCCCAATGGCAACCAACAGAGAAATAGGGTCATCTATCCCGATTTAAAGACTTCTTCTCTTTGATGTTTTATCTAGTCCTCTTCTTTAAAATCTCTTCTTATTTTTGGTTTCAATCTATGTTTTAGCTGTGATGGCCTATTTTAGCTTCGATGGCCATCTTCGCGATCCGATAATCTATGTTGATCTTTGTGAATCCATGTCGGATCGCCGAGAGGATCAACCAAACTATAAAAAAACAATATGGGATCGGTGGTTTGTGAATCCATGTCGATCGTTGTGAATCCATCTGGGATCGCCGAGATGGATCACTAAAACTAAAAAAAAAGCAATAGGGGATCGGCCTCTTGTTTATTTCAATTTATTGATTTCATTAGTTTTTTTATTTCAATTTATAGACCAATGTTCGACTTTATTGGTGGTGCTATATTTTAATAAAATGGCTAGTGAACAAACACCACCTTTTTTGTTGAAATTTGGAAAGCTCGATTAAGTTCATATTTTACAAATGTGGGGATATTTTTTTGTTTGCAGATGAAATGTCAATACCAACTATGTGATTTTAAAATGAATTTTTGTGAATACTTTTAAGGAAAAAAGCATCTTCAAATACACGAACTTATATTGAACTATATTACTGAAATTTTGAAATTTGAAGAAATATAACGTAAATTATTATATAATTTGAGTTTCGATCAAACGTTTTGTCGTATTTGTTATCTACTTGTAATAAGAAATTGCTGATCATATATATAGACATAAAATATCACTAATAGAATAATACATGTGTATGATAGATCATTTCTTACATCTGTAAATCTTAAACTAATATCTTTCATGAATAAGCTAATTTTCTTTTTCGCAATAAAATGAATAAACATGATAAGAGTATATATTTAGCTTATACTACTTTCAAGTCTGTTTGTATTAACAAGTCTGTTTGTATTAACAGGTGTAGCTCCAAAAGTTAAATTAATGAAAGAAAGGTTGCACAAAACAAGATTATAATATAACTAGGGAAAATGCATTATTTTATTCCCAATAAATTTAACACTTCAACAAAAACGAAATGTATTGAAAACTAAAAACAACAAATTAACGCAATGTACCTATTATAACATGAACGTAATTGATTCATATAAATCAATATGTTCAATGAATATCTTAACAACTAATGTAGGCGCTATAGATATACAAAAATGAAGCAACGAATACATATTAATGAATCCCTTCAAATCAAGGAATCATAAACAAATACGATGGTTACAATAATTTACTATACTTCACAATATATAATCATGATTCATGGTCATGATGTAGTCATAACAATATACTAATCCAAAAAAGGAACAATAATCTAATGAATCAAAATCCAAAACCTTTTAGCTAGTGATGCAAAGGGTTTGGACCGCTAGGTACGATCCGCTCCTCATCACTATACCAAGAATATTCGGTTTCTTTTCCGGTCAGGCTTTGACTTCGGCGTTCACGTTGCGTGAGATCTTTGTTCTTGAGAAACGGTGTAAAATCAAAATTACTTGCTAGAATTCTCTTACGGCCGAGACTGTTAATGCCGGATCTACGCTTGTAAGATGTCGTAAAAGCAAAAGAAATAAGAAGAAATACGAACAACAAAGAGAGTAGAGAGATGTGGAAGAGGAATCTACAAGGCTTAGGCTCTTTCTTCATGGCCTTGTATATAAAATATTGATGAAGATGAGGAAGCAAGAGAGGTCATAGAGACAGAGAGATAATATTAATGCTTAGAGAAAAAAAAAAGATGAGATTTTATGATTTAAAAAGAGTTTGTTTGGTTAATCTTCAAGAAACTACAGCTAGAGCCGAGAGTTTTATATAAGCTAGGAGAATAAAGTACATAACAATTTAATTAAGTTTGAAGTTTTGCTATGGAGTAAAATTAATCACATATATGCGTGGGGTTTTGTGTATGGGATTTGTGAAAAAATGTATGAAAATGAGGGAGAGAAGAGAGTCAAAAAGCTAGCTTTACGTTCAAGGAAGAAAGGAGGAGGAATGGTACCATTAAAAGAGGCCAAATAGTCAAATGTTTAGAATTTATAACATTGTATTTGGTATGACCTTAATTCTATTGGAGGTTGAGCACATTTTTAACCTTACATCTACAATTTGTTTTGTCTGTTTATTCGTTAAATAAATATTATATACGGGTTCAAATTAACTTTTGTGGTACTTAGTTCGAATTCGAATTAATGGAGCTGTATATAAAAAAGTTTGAGCAGTCCAATGTTTTGAATATTGAAAACTACATTTTTCCTTAATGCACGGTGGTAGTTGACTTGATCATGACTTTGGTATTACCTTCTTCTTTTTTCGTTTGTTTCCTAGGGTGGTGCTATTAAGTATATAGACAGTATATTCTAAGAAAAATAATGTTCACATGTTTTCTTTAGTTAGCATTAATATTCTAAAGTAATTACGGAATTTCTTTGATTTGATTTCAACTATATTCAATCATTTATAGAACTTGATAGGAATAATATAACTGTTTTTTCAACAAAATTTTGCTAATTCATTCCCAAGTAATCTGGGCATAACAATATTTATATACGTAGGTTTATGAATGGAGACAGCGCAGTGTAGTGTATGGCCGATCGAACAGATACAAAACGGACGGAATAGTTAGATAAGATTAAGATTAAGATTATGATGTATAAGTTTATGTTTACCTACACTCGATTGTTTAAATAAGATTAATTGGTGGCATAAATATAGTACACATGAATGTGAAAACACGCAAATGTTACATTACAAGGGACATTTTCTTTAATCGTACTCTAATGAGTCTCATACCCCAAACTTTAGGCCTTATTTTCATATATTAAGAAGTTAAGATTATGTATTTTATTTACTTGTCTTCAAATTACATACTGAGATTTGAAATACACACTCATAACACACGAATCTACTATTCGTCTTCCATACATTACGTTAATTTGATTTCATTCGATTCTACATCTGTAAACCTATGATATACATTTGAGACTACACAACCCAAAAAGAGTTCGCCCTAATAATAATCTCTCTCAGGCACGCGACCCGAGGCAGCAGCCGCTCCAAAGATCCACGGTCGATCTAATGGCCTCTCACCGTCGCCTCGCCGCGGCTCGCACCTGCATCGCTATTTGATCTTTTTATCACAACCTTTCGAGAGTATTTGTAACTCTCGAAGAACCTTCCGTCGGTGTTGTTTAGTGCCGATGAGACTTTCCGGGCTTAATTGTCTTGGCAACCTGCGTTTTTCTCTGTCAATGTCCATGGATCCCGGCGAGAACTTTGCAAGCTCTGTCCCCACAGTCCGGTCTCGATCGCCGGTATCGTCTTCTCTAGACCTGCATCAACTGCTCTCTCACCACCAATCCCTAAGCTCTCCGCCGGAGCCACCGGATCCTCCGGACCCGCCAGATCCACCGGCTCATGGGTCGATATCTGGTCCGTACGCTCTGCAACTCTCACCTTTTCCACCTGCATGTGCACAACCACCTCTATCGCATCTACCATCTTCATCCCGCCGGCAAATCTCATACAGTGACGATACCCATCCCCTAGATCCGAGTTTGGTTCTTGTATCAATAAAGTCCTTCGCCGTCAATCTCCTCCGCGGCGGCGACAATCTCTCCGGTGACCACTCGAGCATCCTCACGATGGTGAAACCCTTGAGCAAGATTGACAAATCTTGTTGGTGGGCCAAGCCCAATATGCCTTTCAAGGCCTTTTGCCTATTCTATTTTGAGTGTGGCCCAACTCTCAGAATTTCAAACGAGTTATTATTTGCTGATGAGCGTTTTGGCTTCTCCTCTGTGAGAACAAAAAAGTTTTCTGGATTCTCAAATCCTGTGGTTCTTAATTTCGATATCTCTTCTATTGAAAGAAGTTCAATATTTTATGGATTCTCAAATCCTGTACCTCTCTCCTTATGGGAGAAAACTCTTCTCTCATTGAGAGTAAGATCTTTCTCGGAATCAAAACCGAGCCATTCCCTAACTATTTTGTATTCTTGTGTAGCGGTTTTTACCGGATATGAAGATGCAACCAGTTTCGTTTTAACGAAATTCAGAGTTATGGGTAATTTTTCAACGTCGCGACTCAATGCGATTAAACCAATGCTTTTAGGCTTAGCCGTGAGCTTTATACCGACGCATCAAGAAATTGTTTTTGATTCGCTGTCGTATAATTATCTTGTATCTTATGCTTTATGTTTTAATGCTTTTATGTATTGTTGTATGATCGGATGTAAGATCGAATTTTAAGTTAATGAAAAGAATGTGTTGCACAAAAAAAAAAAAATACATTTGAGACTATAATCTAATCTATTTAATTAAAAACTCATGCAATATAAAGGGCCTATAATTGGCCTTAGCTAAAATATTCAAGTAACAAATCCAACAAAGGCCTAAATAATTGTTAACACTTGGATGATATAAAAGAAGATTAGCCCAACAATTGATCAATGAAGTAGCGACAAGTTGTTTTTTATTATTTGTTTTTTAAGTTATTCTTTTGTTTTTTGTTTGGTATTGGGACTATTGTCCTATAATTAGCTGAAATCAAATAGTGATTTTTGTGTGTCTAATATCTATTTTGAGTACAAAATCCCTTATTCGCCTTCATGCTTTCTTTGATTTAAAAGTTTAACAATGTGAACAATATTTAGATTTTGATTATTTCAAACAAAATTTCTCCGTTTCCACAAACACTTTAAAAATCACATTTTTAAAAACATAATACTCATTTTTTATAACCTAATTTTTGAAATATATGAATATAATACATGAATTATTCCAATAATTTGTTTTCGTTCTTCGACTATGCGACAACAAAAAAAAGGATTTGTTAGTAAAGAATGGACGGATCCGAAAGAAAATATTTTTTTCTATATGCATTTAAGTTTTTTTATTAGTTTAATAATACCACCAATATTTTTATCTAATCGATAAAAAGGCTTAAGAAAACTAATATAATAAAATGCAAAACGCCAAACATGAAAATAAAGATGCGAATATATTGGAAAGAAATACGACACAAACAAACAATCGAAGCCTTAACTAATTTTGTAAGTTTTGGTTTATATCCGAAAGAAAATATTTTCTTATATATGAATTTAAGTGTTTGTATTAGTTTAATAATACCGCCAATATTTTAATCTAATCGATAAAAAAAATTTTGCGATCAAAACTAATATAACAAAACGCAAAACACCAAACATGAAAGTAAATGTGCGAGTATATTGGAAAGAAATACGCACTAATTGCAAACACAAACAAACAATCGATGCCTTAATCAATTCTTTTAAGTTTTGATTATATACAAAAGAAAATATTTTTCTTATATACGCATTTAAGTTATTTATTAGTTTAATAATACCACCAATATTTTTACCTAATCGATAAAAAAAGATTTTGCGACCAAAATTAATATAATAAAACGCAAAACGTCAAATATAAAACTAAAGACGCAAGTATGTTGGAGAGAGATCTACACTAATTGCAAACGCAAACAAACAATCGAAACTTTAACGAATTAGACCGTTTACAATAAATCAAAACGCTCGTCAACTACACCAATCTTTCGCATTGTTTTGAAGTTAAATATAAATCATTTTTTTGTTTAAGTGAATATAAACCAAAATTACCATTAATCTGTAAAGTAGAATAAAGGATCAATTTAAAGGAAAAAAATCTAAGAGTGATCGTCAACTACAAGAATATTATCCTATGCGTACTCTTTCCTTATGATTGAACAAAATAGAAAACGAACCCCAAACTAATCGATGCTTGACAATAAGATAAAGTCCCAATCAAAACTCTTATCCTACGCATATACACACTACCCAATGCTATCATACGCATGTGTCACCACTCTTATCATGCACACCTCAAATTTAACACACAAAAAGTTACACAAAAATCCAAGAATCTGACCCATTCACATACGTTTCACAAACACTCTCACTCCCACCACACGATTAAACCAAAGAAGACAGAGAGAGAAACAGAGAGTTTGAAGCAGATTCGAAATGGAGAGTGTGGTGATGACATGGAGTAGAGAAGAAGAGAAATCATTCGAGAATGCAATTGCTATGCATTGTGTTCAAGAAGAGATAACAGAGGATCAATGGATGAAAATGGCTTCAATGGTACCAACCAAATCCATTGAAGAAGTGAAAAAACATTACCAACTCCTTTTAGAGGATGTCAAAGCAATCGAGAATGGTCAAGTCCCTTTACCTCGCTATCATCATCATCATCACAAAAAACTCGATGACACAACAACTTCTCAAGTTAACAACAAAGACTCTCCTTCCTCTGGTGGAAGTGGATCATCGGAAAAGAAACCAAATCATGGAGGCTCCGGTATAAGTATCTCTAATGGCGGCGGAGGCGGTGGAGGAAGAAACGGTAGCTCTAGAGCTGAACAAGAAAGACGCAAAGGGATTCCTTGGACTGAAGAAGAACATCGGTATCTTCTTCGAATTTTTTTACATTTTGAGACAAAACTATTTCGATGTTTTTTAGACTTTGTAATCTTTTGTGTTTGGTGTTAGATTGTTTCTATTGGGATTGGATAAATTTGGGAAAGGAGATTGGAGAAGCATATCAAGGAATTTTGTGATATCAAGAACACCAACACAAGTAGCAAGTCATGCTCAAAAATACTACATTAGGCTTACATCGATGAACAGAGATCGAAGACGGTCTAGCATTCATGATATCACTACCGTTAACAATCAAGCTCATGCGGTTACAGGACAAGGAGGACAACAACAACAACAACAACAAGTGGTTAAACATAGACCGACTATCTCTCAGTCTCAGCCACAACCACAACCATTGCCGCATCCTCATCAGGGTGCGGCAATGGGTGGATTAGGAATGTATGGTGGTGCGCCGATGGGACAACCGATCATCGTACCACCTGATCATATGGGTTCAGCTGTTGGAACACCTGTGATGTTACCACCACCAATGGGAACTCATCATCATCATCTTGGAGTTGCCGCTCCTTATCCTGTACCGGCTTATCCGGTTCCATCATTACCGTTACAACATCCAGCTCCATCGACTATGCATTGACAACAACAACAAAAAGTTGGTACAAAACCTGACTACATTGTTCTTAGTGTCAGGAGTACTCAAAAACTTATGTACATTATTATAAAATCGAATATCGAGAAAAACAACTCCGAATCTGTTTTTCTTCTTTCAATTTCCAAAAAATCAATGAAATTTTCTTGATTTTGTCTACACATTTTTTTGAAGAAAGTTGTATACAAGTATCTTTATGATGGACCTGAAAATTGACAAGAATGTAACCATTTGAACAATTATTTGCAAAAATTGTGAATAGAGTTAGAGGAGAAATCTAATTGACAAAATGGAAAAACTAATACCAAATCCAACAATATGATTAGAAGCGAACTATAGAGAAATAAGAAACCACACTGAAATAAACCAAAAGGTAAAATATTCATGTGTATAAATCTTACAAGAAAATCAGAATGGTAACAAATCATACAGCTACAAAATGGTGGGAGATGAAAAATTAACCCAAGATTTAACAAACATGAGATTATAACACAACACTAAACTATATCTTAAATCAAAAAGATGATTATAAAAAGATTTGAAATGGTGATCATAGGACAGTTACAAAAATTAGACAGAAAATAAAAGCAAATTAGTCGACAACATAGCTAATGGTATCGGCCCAATAAGTAAGTATATTCGGCCCATTAATTCAGAAAATCTTATATAACAAAAAAATGCGCCGTTGCCGGGGATCGAACCCGGGTCACCCGCGTGACAGGCGGGAATACTTACCACTATACTACAACGACTTTTATGTCTAAGCAACCATTTACACATTATTTATTTTTTAAACTAACTATCCATAGCTTAATTTTTTTTGGTTTGGTTTTAATAACTTGGAGGCATTTTATAGGCAAGCTTTTTGGTACCTTGGCCACAATGATTATATATTTATATTATTACTAATTAGCATAAAGTCAAGGTCTTCTTCAGCCGAAACAAAACAACCAAAACCATGTGCTTACAACAATCATGTTTACCATTATCAAATAACAATAAATTTTTTCCAAGTCAATGTGAAATTGAAGTTTTTTTGTTTTTTTCTGTTTCATTTATATAGATTTTGAATTTTTTAAGTTCCCATCTATACAGTATAGAAGTCAACAAAGTTTTAAAGTCAATCGTTTCTGTTTAGTGATAAAACTAGTATTATATATTTATTGTTGTGGAAATATGTAATCCGCTTCAACCTTTGTCAAATATTTCCACAAACAAAGCCTGTTTACGGATTTATACAGTTCACGCAATTGATGCACTGCATATATGTTAATGACCGGTCCAATGTTTTTGTTTTTCATCTAACGTACATTTGACCAGTATGTGACAATAAACTCCAAAAGTTGGAATTTTTTTCCCCTTCGCAATTGGACGAATAAGTTCATGAACAATGTATACGAGCTATCTTTTGCAGTTCTGTAATAATACGATAGGGTTTTATATCGTAACAAATTCTAAAAAATTTAATAAAAAATAATGCTGCAAAATTACTCGAAAAAGTTTATGGCTATATATGCTCGTTATCTTTGTGAATGGTGGTTGAATCCTAAGAATATTAATTGTATCCTTCAATAAATAAATTAAAATGCACACTCATAGGTCGATGTTCAAAAATTCGTGACAGTAGAGCTAGCTTCATTAATAAGAATAAATGAATCAAAATAATAATTAGAACGAATTTATTTATATGCAACATTGTCATGTTGTATTATAAATAAAAAGTACAAGATATCATATTCAAACTATTTCAATTTGCATAGGAATCAACCTTTATATAAGCCAAACATTCACTCTAAATATTTTGACAATAAGAAAGAAAAAAACCTATATTCTGAAACCATACTCAATTCTCTTCGGTTTACAATTACAAATGGGTCGACCAGGTGGAAGTCCGAGGATGAACAATAGTAACTTCAATCCAATGTTTCATGCACAAGCACAACCTCCACCTGAACCACCGGTTCATGAAAAGCAAATGGTTCAAGCCGAGCAGAAATATCCCAACAATGGTGGAATGGTTAACCAACCAAACCAAGTACCAATAGCTAGACCCGTTCAACCTCCGTATGTCCATAACAATGCAGCAGTTAACCAACCTTATGGAGTATCAATGGCCGGAGCAGTCCATCCTCAGCCATCGAATTGGACCTCTGGTCTTTTTGATTGCATGAACGACGGCGAAAATAGTAAGAAATTAACCTTTTGAATAATTTTATCTTATTGATCCATTATTACATTATTGTTACATTACATAATGATTCTAATGTCTTTGTTGTGTTTTTGGATCAGCTCTCATCACATGTTGCTTTCCATTCGTCACATTCGGACAGATCGCAGAAGTTATCGATGAAGGCGCAACCAGTAAGTATTCACATATATGTATATCATGATAGAGTATATGATTGGTGATGTACGAACTTTCGGAATCAGAAATCAAGTTTCGACTAGTCAAGTATTCGCGATTTTGACATAATACAATTTTTTCTCTTAATGATCATGTCATTTTTTGCGGTGTATATTTTTCACGATTTTGCGATATGTTACGAATCAAAATCATGTATATAATTTTTTGTATGTTAATGTAGATATGTGTACAATCTATGTGTAGGTTGTGGGACGAGCGGAATGTTGTATGGATTGATATGTTGTTTGTTTGCGATACCATGTGTATATTCATGCACATTCCGGGCCAAGCTGCGAAGCAAATTTGGGTTACCGGATGCTCCAGCTCCTGATTGGATCACTCACTGTTTCTGTGAATATTGTGCACTTTGCCAAGAATATCGTGAACTCAAGAATCGTGGCCTTGATCCTGCCATTGGTAACAAACCAGCTCTTTCTCTCTAAAATAATATAAACCAAAGTATTTTAAATTATGTTTATTGATTTTTGTGTTGTTTTCTAACGTTTAATTGACTTGGTTAATAATATCTTTGGTGTAATATAGGATGGATTGGGAACGTGCAAAAGCAACGAATGGGTCAACAACAAGAGATGATGGCTCCTCCAATGGGTCAACGAATGATGGGTTGACTTAGATGATTATTTTTACACCTACATGATATTTTTAGTAATGCTATCAAATGTATTTGTGTTTCTTTCTTTCTTTGTTTGTATTTTATTTTACGACCAAAAAAATAAATATCAATGAGGCTTCGTTTTCGTGGTTAGGTATATAATATAAACTAATCTATGATGCTGTATTTGCAACAATTTCTTAAAATGCATATTAGTGTGAATCCACTTCATATTATTTTGAGATTTCAAAGATTAATCAATCTTTGTCAAATATATCCCCGAGTTATTTATATACACCTACAAAGCTTGTTTAAGGATTATACAGTTCGCGTAATTGATGCATATAATGACCGGTCCATTGTTTTTGATATCTTACGTAAATATCCGAAGATAACATTCATGATTTCACTTAGTAATATCTGATATTTGTGCCTTAGTCAATAGTTTCATTTGCCTATAATTCGAATCAGCCTTGTATATTGTATATACTTATTACATTTCAATATTCTTTTTTTCTTTTAGCAAACATTTCATTATATTATATTAAGCTTAATTACTTGTATATATAAAGTTGGAGTAAGAATAAGATTTGCTTTTTTATTGGACGCACATTTGACTAGTATGTGACGATAAATTTCCAAAGTTTGAAATTTTTTCATCGCCCTTGGACGAATAAGTTCATGGACAATGTAGGAGCTTTTGCAGTTCTTCTGTTACACAATACGATAGAGTTTTGTAACACTGAATTTATATTGTACCAAATTCTTAACATTCAAAATAAAATAAGGGCTGCAAATTTACTCGAAAGCGTCTTTGGCTATATATATGCTCTTTTTCTTCGTAAATGGAGGTTGAATCCGAAGAATATTAATTGTAACCTTCAATAAATAAATAAAAATGTACACTCCATAGGTCCATGTTTATAGAGGCGTGACAGTAGAGCTAGTTTCATTAATAAGAAACGAATCAAAATACTAATTCTAACGATATTATTTACATGAAACATGACAATGTTGCATTATAAATAAAAATTGCAAGATGTAACGAAAATTTCAAACGAGTTCAAGTTGCATAGGAATCAACCTTTATATAAACCAAACCTTCATTCTAATCTTTTTTCACAAAACAAACAAAAAACAACATTTTTTTCCAAAAAATTAATCCTCTCTTGGGTTTTACAAAATGGGTCGACCAGATCAAACTCAGAGTCCGAGAATGGGTCGACCAGATGAAACTCCAAGTCCGAGAATGAACAGTAACTTTAATCCGATGTTTCATGCTCAACCTCCACCTGAACCACCGCCACCGGTTCACGAAAAGCAAATGGTCCAAACCGCGCAGAGATATCCCAACAAGGGTGGAAGGGTTAACCAACAAAACCAAGTACCAATGGCCAGACCGGGTCAACCTCCGTATATCTATACCAATGCAATAGTTAACCAACCTCATGTAGTAGCAGTACCAATGGCCAGACCAGTCCACTTTATTCACCCTCAGCCATCGAATTGGACTTCTGGTCTTTGTGATTGCTTCGATGACCCCGTAAATGGTTAGAAATTAAACTTTTGAATAACATAATTGTATTGGTCCATCGTTACATTACAGAATGATTCTGATGCCTTTGTTGTGTTTTCGGATCAGCAATGATCACATGGTGTTGTCCGTGCATCACGTTCGGACAGATTGCAGAGATAATCGATGAAGGCGCAACCAGTAAGTATATTCATATGTCAATGTTTCATCAATTATTGTGACTCCGTAAGTTTTGTTTACTTAAGGATAATGTCGTTTTATTTCGGACTTTTGATGCCACTATTCCGCAATGTTACCAATCAAAGCCATATATATTCTTTTGTAAGTTTACGTATATATGTGTATGTGTGTAGGTTGTGGGACTGCTGGAATGTGTTACATATTGATATGGTTTTGTTTTGCGGTACCATGTGCATACTCATGCCTATACCGGACCAAGCTCCGAAACAAATTCGGGTTACCGGATGCTCCGGCTCCTGATTGTATCCTTCATTTCTTTTGTGAAACTTGTGCAATTTGTCAAGAATATCGCGAACTCAAAAATCGTGGCCTTGATCCTGCAATTGGTAAACCAATTATAGATTTGTAATAGTAGTTAATCCCTAATATCTCTATGTGTAGCACTATATATATTGTACATTATTCTTTTAATAAGATTAACATATTCCATCTCTATACCAATATTCTGAAATAGTATTTTTAATAAGATTAACATAGTCCATCTCTATACCAATATTCTTTTAATGAAAAAATATTTTAAATTGGTTTAGTTATTGATTTGTTTGTTGTTGTTTTCTAATGTTTAATTGACTTGGTTAATATCTTGGTGTTATAGGATGGATGGGGAATGTGCAAAGACAACGAATGAGTCAACAACAAGAGATGATGGCTCCTCCAATGGCTCAACGAATGACTGGTTGACTTCAGATTATTATTTTTACACCAACATGATTTGTTAATGTATTTGTGTTTCTTTCTTTCTTTGTATTTATTTATTTTACGACCAAACAAATACATGTCAACGAGGCTTCGTTTTCGTGGGTGGGCATGAACTAATCTATAATTATGCCGTATTTGCTACAATTTCTTAAAATGATCATATTAGTGTGAATCCACTTCATCTTTTTTTGGGTTTCCAAAAGATTAATCAAATTTATATTTTTCAATTATATTATATTTTTAGATAAACTCTTCTAAAGAACTTTGATGATTCAAATTATCTCTTTCTCACAAGAAAATAATCACACTTTACAAGAATCAACCATGCAAATTTTTCATAATGAGCAATATAAATGATTCGTTGATTGCAAAATTTCAAGATAAAATCGAATATCACATTTCGTAAACATTACATACCGGAGTTTTATGTTTATAATACCAATATATTTACCCAACTCTAGAGTTTATTGATAGATCGATCGAAACACGATTCAGTGACAAAACATAAAAATTGTAAAAGAAAAGCTATCAGAAGTTTTTTTTATATGCAACATGTTGTCTCATGTTGTATTATTAATCAAAAATGCAAGATGTAAGCAAAATTTCAAACTAGTTCAAGTTGCATAGAAATCAACCAATATATAGTAAAACAAACCTTCGTTCTAATCTTTTTTGACAACCAGAAACAAAAAAAAGAACAACAATTTAAACCTTTTATTCTCAAACCCTAATCAATTATCTCTTCGGTTTATACAAAATGGGTCGACCAAATCAAACTCCTAGTCCAAGAATGAACAATAAACCAATTTTAGATAATCTAACTTAAAGTTTTAGTTTTAATAATGAATTGTTTATTTTTAATGTTTAAGACTTGGTTAGTATCTTGGTGTATATTTAGGATGGATTGGAATGAGCAGAAGCAACAAATGGGTCAGCAACAAATGGGTCAGCAACAACATGATTTTTATTATTATTACTAGAAGTTGCCCGCGCATATATGATCGGAAAGAAAAATCAATTTACACATTTATCAATTTGTTTTACAAAACTGACAATTATGTTTTCAAGTCTTCTAAGCACAGTGACTTAACACTTCTAGTAATTCTAACTGTTTCCAACCTAATGATCTAGTGTACTTCCTATCCATTCGAGAACCTTTCTCTTGAAGATAAAATCAAATTTTTGTAAAATATTAGTAGACCAATTAATATTAAAAATGATCTAAAAAGAAGCAAAAAGAGATTATATAAGTTGTATGATTGTATCTAATTTGGAATCTCTAAACAAATAGCAAACGAACTATGCAGGATACATACTATAAAACTACCATTCACCTCTTCCTTGTTTACCACCAGGTCCAACCACCACCCCTTCATCCTTTTATCTTTCCAGCCCTTCGAACAAAACTGCAAACAAAATAGAGCCATCAAATAATAAACAAACTCAATGTTTATGTATATCACCAATTCACCATGGATCACTATTCTGAATACTAAACTGATGGCTATTTAGAAGAGTCCCATGTTTGGTTATACATATCTAATCATATCTGAAGCAATGTTTATGAACTAATTCAGTTTCTTATTATAATAATTACCGCACTACTTGATGTGCAATGGAAAAATTTGGCTGTATTGTATTTATAATAAGAATACACATTTTACTTCTAAGTTAGGCAATCGACGATCTTTTCCATTTTCCTCGAATTCAATTCAAAAAGTGATCAATGGAGTACCAAAAAAGGCGATTAAACATTTAAAAAAACTCCCACAATATATTTTCAAAACAGTTAACAGAGACATGGACAACAAAAACTAATCAAAAGGTGCAATTATATGTAGAATTGTTATTCAATATCTTTGTTCGTAAGAAAACAAAATAATCAACGAAATAGAGTTTCAGTTGACATTAGCTTTTAAAAAGTTGGATATTTATATATGAACTCAAAACTTCATATATATATATCTACCGTTTCTATGATGAATAAATCATATACCACAAAGAAATAATTTTAGAGAGTGCAATTTAGGGATTACCGGTGAGAGGGTGATGAAACTTTTCGTGACAAAGACAAAATTGCAGAATTCTTTGTGAGAGTATGATAAAAAAATCTTTAAAAAGAGCCACTGCAAAACAAAAGAACGATTGAAAAAGGGGTACGTAAGAAATTAGTTTATGGAGAAGGCTAAGTTGGAAGCTATTAACCTGATACTCTTTAGTTGAAGATTCAACCGATTATAGAGCATTACGAACCGTAATTTTCTTTTAACCATGAAACTCAGTGATTTCGCCAATTACATCTATATGGAAACATAATAATTTCATAAGAACATGAATGAAATGTTTAACTTTCAATAAAAGTACAAAGATGGTGATAGACATACCCACAAAAACGTTTTTGTCATGCAACTTGGAGACCAACTCTTAAAAAGGAATGAGACTGAAACAAAGTGAGTGGTTCGGAATCTCCTTGCAACTCTTCAAATATGTTGACGAAGTGAAAACGATTTTGAATGGATGTGTACTTCCCCTGTAACTTCCACCATTAGGAGAAAGAAACAAAAGATTGAGATCAATCGAAAAGCAGAATTAAGCGATAAGCAGTTGATTTCGTTTCTTCTAGCTTTTGGTAATATAAAAAAAATGAAACAAAGAAAAATGATAATGGGGATTTACCTGATTCAAAAGGTAACTGACAATTATACTTTTTCTTGTACAAATTCCACAGATACATATATGAGATTGTCGATGATCAATGATGGTGAGTGGGAAGTTAACTTGAGGATTGTGGGTTTGTTTAGGATTTTAGATCAGAGAAATAAATTATCGAATAGCTAGATTTGGGGAAAGGATAAAAAAAAATTGTTTTTATAAATAATTGTATTTAGAAAAAGTAAATGACGTGTGTCATTCCCAAGTTTGCCAACTGACTTATGCTTTAGTAAATTAAAGATTATTGCTATTTGTTTGTGTTTATTTTTGTATTTATTTATTTCACAGACCCAAAAATAATTGTCGAAGAGGCTTCGTTTTCGTGGGTGGGCATGAACTAATCTATGCCGTAATTGCTACAATATCTTTAAAATGATCAGCACAAATTCTACATTTTGAAAACGCTACATTTCATTTCATACATTTCGAAAACGGTAGAGTTTATTAATAGATTGATCGAAGCAAAATCACTAAGATAACATATATAAAAGAATAATAAAAGAAAAGTAATCACAGGAAAAAAAAATGAAATCAAAATTTTCTTCAACCACAAATCTCAAAGGACATAAGCAAGAACAACGTAGAAATACAAGTTAAAAAAGATACAGAGAGACAAAGTTGTTGAAGACAAATCAGATGTTGATGGTAGCATCCCATAGTCGGAGAACTCCATTCCGGCCACCGCTACATATCCGTTTCCTCTCGAGATCTGACGCCACACATCTCACCTGAATCACAAATTTCGATTCAGTCTTGGTTAAAACAAAGACGAGTACTTCTTCCATTTGTTTCAGGGTCTCATAAGAATTATAGTAAGTTGCAACTAATATGAAAAGAGGATCGTACCACAGCGGCTGTTCTTTGTGGTACTCTATAAAGTTGCCAGCCGGAAACTTTGGTTCCGGCGTTAGAAGGACGGTGGAAAAGAGACATTGAGTTATCTGCTGCTCCAATACCTAACCAATGTTCACCAGCGTTGATTGATAGTATCGAAGAACTATGAAGCGTTATGTTCTTCACGCATTTAATGCCACCTGTAAACCAAGAAAACCAAAGTATTAGGAAGCAGCTGCAAAGCAAGCAGGTCAGGTCAGAGTCAAGGTTAATAGTGAGATCCTCACCGTCATCGTTTTCCCAAAAACGGAGCAACCCATCAGCCGAGCCTGCAAGAAAAATACAGAAATGCACTAACTTAAGCATTGATGTTATTTGCGAAATCGCTGCTTCTCAATAATTCTTTTGTGAATTGGTCTAGTTGAAATCATCACGGACCTGTGATTATTCCTTTGTCGAATGTGGAGTATTCAACAGACTGTACTGGCCCAGCATGGCATGCCAAAACAGCGTCGCATGATCCTCTGGAGACAGACCACACTCTTGCTGTCCAGTCATCACTGCCAGTAATCAAGGTATCTTCGACCATTCGAATTGATCTGCAGAATTGACACAATTTGATCAAATAAATCGCAGAACTGAAATATTACAACATACTATGAACTCTTACAAAGGGTTAATAAGAATAGATTCCATGATAAGGCTAAGCAGCCCTACCAACCCTCAAGATATAACATCATTAATAAACTTGTAAGAGAAGAAAAAGACATAGGTCTACTGATTTTATATTAATTTGAGATCACAATAAAAAGAAACATGCTATAACAAAGATCAGGGTGAGGCTCACCGTATCCATTTGGTATGTCCTTTCAGTTTATGCATTTGCTTTCCTGAACGAATATCCCATATATTCGCAATCCTGATGATTATCCAATCATTAAAGTTAAATACGTGAGTGACATTCAGTACAGAAAAACGATATGTTACTTATGTGTAATACAGCATACATACGTATCTCTGCCAGCAGCAGCCAAGATTCCTGTTGAGTCATCATATTCAATTGAAAGAATGGCACTAGAGCATCGGCCAACAGTTGCGACACACATATCGGTTCGAACATCCCACATCTTAACTGTTCCATCATGTGCAGCAGTGAGGACACGTTCGCCTGAAAGCATCTTGACACAGCTTACCTGCACAATATTTTTGAACGTAGCAAAAATTTATTCAGAAAAAGGTGAGTTACCATCATTAAAGCTCCCTCTATGGTGCCTTATGATTATAGACAGTTAACAGTTACAAATTGAAATGTTTGTTGATCAAATATCAAAAGTCAAAACTGTGCGGATGCTAATGGAGGCAGCTCTAAACTTTTCCAAACGGGATTCCGATGATTGATGGTTATCTGTTTATAAATTATCCCCATATCTATATGTTTATTCTGGATTGACCATTAATACTTTCCCCTTATGAATTGTAGCCTAATGTCAAAAAACACAAGAGTGTAGTGGAAACCTGTGCATCATGGCCTTTCAGTTCTTCTAGAAGCTGAGTAGTCTGTTTGTCCCATACGATAACAGATTGATCATCTGATCCTGAAACTATCTTTCCTCTGTCAGAGCTTATAGCACGAACGGTTCTACATCAAAAGTTGAAAAGAACAATGAAAGGAAGGGCTGTTAATAAAACTGCAACATATGACAAACTAACGAAATAACCAGAACTCCTGGGAGGCATTAAGGTGAATAAGAAATAGAGTATACCCAGTATGTCCTTTCAAAGTCGCTCGAAGTTCAGAGCCACGCAGACTTGGATCCCAGATTTTAACCTGCTCAAATTCAGGAAGCAATCAAAAGGGATACTAGGTTGTCATTACCCACACTGAATTAGCAGAAAACTAAGTAATGAATGCAACCATCGTTTAGACCTAATAATACACAACACTTTCTGAGTCATCAAGGTGTGTGTTCTCAACTTAGATATCAAGAACACTTGTAGGTGCTAAGGAGACTCAACTAAAATGATTATAAAAACTGACGAATGAAAAATAACCAGATAAATATTCGTAAGAACAAGCAGTTTATACCGACCAGACAGTCTGTGCTGCCACTGATAAAGAACCCAGCATCCTCGCGATCGCCCACAAGATCACAGACTTCTCTTCTTGTCACAGAGTGCAAGGCAGTGACAGCACCGCTGTGACCCTTAAGAACACGTACATTGGTCTGAATTTTCTTCTGTGCAGCAGCAGTCATGTCTGTTTTGCCGAGTTTAATATATCGACTTCAGCAACGACAAGCCAGAATGACAACCACAAAAAGAGAGGAGTTAATCATGTATATACCTGAAGAAGCATTATCAGAAACCCATTTACGAACACGACTGAAAGAATTAGTTCTTGATGCTGTATCTCTGCTAAACATACTCTGAACCCAACTCCTTCCAGAAGCTTCTGCGGGTTGCTGGGTTTCATCAGAGACATCTTTTGGACGTGGGGATGGCAACCCAGAAGATATGGTCTGCTGCTGCTTAAATGAAGAAGCGCCCCAATAGCCAACACGAAGTTGCTGAACATGCGACAAGAACCCTCTGAGTTTAATCTGAAACAAAGATCAAGATGCAATAAAGAAATGTTAGGCCTCAGTTACTTAGGGTTTCCAAAGCCAAATTATAAAGCTTGAACATTGTAATTGTATGGAGTAAAAATACAGGATATAGGACACATTTCAATAGCTGGAGAACGAAATAAACAGAAAGCCTAATTTACCAGTAATTTGAAACCAAGTTTTTGTTTCTCTGCTATTGTCTCGATCATGTTCCAAGCCTCTGTATCAGGAAGTCCCAAGCCAGCCTTCACAAGAGCAATCAATATTGTGACAACAGAGTAAGAAAAGAGAGCTATAACCGTCACATTTCAGGAAAGGTGAAGAATGAGACAACTCTACAAGAAATGTACCATATGTGATGCCACTATGATTAGTCTGGCGGTGACCAAAGTTGCATAGTTCACTGATCTAAGAGACAATAAAGGGTTACACGAATTAGTAGTTTCAATGATGATCCAGTCAATTGGCAGTATAACGTAAGATACAATGAGATGATATATGATTAACAGGGATAAGACTTCAAGTATGTGGAATACAATTGATAAGTTGACGAAGAAGCATCCTTAAGGGGAAAATCGGAAAAAGACACATATGACATGCGAATTACTTACAATCTATGAGCATTACAGACACTTATGGACTCAATATCTACAACATAGACAAAGTAAATTCCTAAAATCAAACTTCTTTTTCTCCAAAATTTTCTTTTAAAGCTCTAGCCAAAATATCAATACAAAGAATGAAAAACTCCATGATTATGTATGCTACAGAACGACTTCTATTTCCATGACAAAACCCCCACCATAAGTTTTTTAATTTACTGTTGGTTCACCGGCTCATTTGTTATATATAGTTCTCATTATGCTAGTGATCAGGAGCATGCATATGAACAAACAATTGATATTATAAAATTGCTACAAGATCTTAAGAAGACTCACTCATTTGAAGGCTGCTCCATGAGATGCTCGAAGTAACCTTCCCAGAATCTGTCGAGAGAATTCACAATATGTCAATAATCTATGTTTTGAGCAGCACCAAAAAATAATTAAGCTTCATAGAGCCGACAGCATTTTGGATTACATACCTCAATTCCTCCCAGATGGTTATGGAGATGAGATGACGCTGAACATAGTCTGAAACATTATTGGCATCCTTCTTGAACATTTCTGCAGAAACTTCAAGTGCATCCTGAACTGTTGATAAATCGTTTCTTGTAGCAGCCCGGCTGACAGCCATTTTGAGCTGATTTTAACAATGAACAAAGTTTAAACATTTATTAAATCGAAATCATGCATGGTAACAATAGCCAAAACATAAAACCTGAGCAAAGCTACATTAATTGAGAAACTGGGTCTAGTAAGGCCAGTCTACAGATAAAAAAAATTAGTCAACCAATCATCTACTTACCAACTCTTTGACCGCAATAAACTGCTCCTCACTCAATCGACCATCCCAGCCCTACAGGAAATAAATCCACTATACAGTGAGGTCTGGCTCAGCAAAACTGGCTCAGTATATATGCCACACAGTTGCTACCTTTTCCGATAACAGATGTTCTCTTATACACTCGATAAAGCCACTACCACCAATCCCCTCAGCATCAGATTCAATGAGTGCTACATGAGCAAAGTATAGGTTTAATTTTCGATAGAAAAAACAACAGCTTTCTGGGTTTTACAGTAGAGACAGATATAACATAATCACAATGGGCGACCATTTGGTTAGTATCTGGCTGATTGAGCATAACAATTTGATTCTTTCCTGGATTTAACTATTTCTTCCAGTGGAAATTTTATGTATATTTACCCACATTCTTATTGAAATGGAACATACCCAATATTGTCCCATATTCGAATGAAGAAAGAGGATCTTCATCTGAACCCAGTTTCAGAAGACGGACCCATAATCCCTGGAAACCACAATAAACCAATGTTATCAGAGTGGCATTAAACTTGATCTTCACTGTTTCCTTTTTAAAATAACTTTATTTATTAGGACTTGGAATCATGACCAATCCGGTTCTACTAAAGGAAATAAGTCAATAACCCACTTTTTATAAGTGAAAATTTCACTGTTTATGCTTTAGATTTTACCCTCACAAAATTCTCAATAGAAAAAACCCTTGTGAAGGAGATGAACTCATTTCGTTTTATTCAGAAATTTGTAAATTGGAATCTTTTAACACAAACAAGAAGGAACTATACCTGCAATTTGACTTTGATATCCAAGACCATTCGTTCTCTCTCTGCCTACAAACAGTAGTTACAATATAATTAAAAAAGAGAAGTAATGGTATGACATTTAGAATAGAAGTCTTGTGGATTTTTTTCATTTTCGATTGAGTCTTATACTACACAAGCAAAAAATGAAGGCCAAAACGATTTTGCAATAGCATCCTATAAATAGAGAAACCAATTTTCATTTGATATCTTATTTGATTCTGTGTAATGATTGATGAATTTAGTTTGATTCACTATCCACACATGCCAGACCTATGGCAATTTTTCATGTCAGATTGATTTGTTTCAAGTAATGTATGAGCAACAAGATTACGTGCAACACTTACAGCCCTCTCCATTGAACTGAAACTGTCTTCTTTGGTGTTCTTCCCTTGCGGTGAGCTACAGTTAGAAGGTATAGAACATAAGTAGGGGAATCAGATCGCTGTTTTAAGCAAATCAACACATACCTTGGAGGATGCCTTCCATTAGATTCATGAGCTCTGCTTGCTGCTGCGAGGATCTGCTTTCGCTTTTCTTCTTGTTCCTCTGACCTAGCACTTGCAGGAAACCTGTCATATGTATACCTGGTGGCTGAAAAAAGGATGGAGATGGATCAGACCATGATCTCAAACTCGGTAGATGGAATACAATTCCCCAGAAGATATAGAACAGACTAAAAGGTTCTTAGTAGTTTTTCTACTGTTATGCATACTACACAACTTGCGAATTTTTGTCTCTGTCCAACTACTGGTGACCAGTCAAAACACATGAGATTACGAAGAATGGAATACCATCAATCAGATTTATATCATTCAGCTCTATCATTTAATGAATTCTATGAAACAAAAGATCTAAATGTACCTGATTCTTGAACTTCTGGGTCAGCTATTGTGATGATCTCAGGCTCCATAGAAGATTTAGGCAGAATTGACATCGCATCTTGACCCCTTCCAACTGCATCTTGTAACTTCTCGAGGAGATTAGTACTGTTCTCATCAGAGTCTAGACGCCTTTCAATGTAATCGAGGAATGCAAAAGAGTCCAAGAATTGAACCAACTGTAAACAAATGGCAGAGTATCCTTAATAACAATTAGATAAAACGTGACTTAGACTATTCAAAAGTTTTGGACGAACACAGATAAACAGTCAATACTCAAGAGCAATATATGAAAAGACAGATTACCAAAAAGATCTGAACAATAGAGAGTAAACATGTTGAGTTATCAAATGAAGAGACTGTAAATATATGCCTTAATCATACATGAACCAGTAAGCTTACCATAGTCTCCGGTGGCTGATTGGTGGTTCGAGACCGTCTCTTCAGAAACGCATCAGTGCTAAAAACTTTGTTTTCCTGACAAAAAATCGTTAAAAGTAAGAAAAGGCATGCAGAAGAGATGAATTAAATAATTTTAAGTACAGAGAAAAATCACATACTATGAAATTGCGGTAGCCACCCAAGATAGATGCAAAAAACTTTAAGAATATAACCCTGCCAGAAGAAATGGATTTTGTATAACAAAAACATGTACCAAAAAGTTTCTATGGTAAAGTATAAACATATGACAAAGTTTCCTAACGTCACCTGAGTTGAAGGTCATGATCCTCTCCCCAAGGTTTGCTAAGGCTTTTAGGGCACTGGTCTGCAGAATATCCAAAGCCCTTCAAGTGATCGATCCCCACAACATTAGGGTGCAGTAGCTTCAAGATATCGTTTCGCAAAGCGCTGAACTCAGGCTCTGGTATCGAAGGTATCTCCTCAGAAGTAGTGATTTTGTTAAATTCAAGATCCACCACTACAACCTAAAAATGGGAATGTTGTGAGACCAATATCAGGTTGTCTAAATTTTCAAGAGGATAAGTACGACGGCGTAGAATTAGACTCACGCCGTCCATAGCCAGATTGGATGTATCGACGTCTGAGTGGAGACCCATCATATATGGTGTTGGTGCATCAATGTAGTCTACTCCACTAAAAAATAGTAATGGAATGTAGACTTGCTTCAGAATACAACAAGCAAAGCATACAGATTAGAAGAAATGTTTTAGTCAGTCGATATGTAAACAGCTTAGCTTGTTCCCATCTTATATCTAGATAATTTAATTTCATTCACAATGTGCTTCTTGGGTTAGCAAGTTTACAAATGAGTTCATATATGTTTAAGTGATAAATTGAGATCTCGTCAGTGTTCTAAGACGTACCAGCCATCGGAAAGGATAAATCAAATGACTTATAGCTTCTGCCACCAGAGTCAAAAGCGAGTACCTGTTGAAATTCATCACAAAGCAAAATAAGTGAGATGCATAGCATAAACAGAGATAAAAGGAAATATGTTAATGCAAAACAAGAGTAAATATGTTAATGCAAAATATTAAGGGTAAACACATTAAGAAAATGTCACAAACTTAATAGAGAAAGTTACTTGTTAGATCGAATCAATATCCTCCTTTCAACTAGTACGGATGTAAACAGCTTAATCAAGTTGTCGACATCCAAGCACTGTACAAGAGGTTGGAGAGATATCTGCATTCAGTAAAACCACGTCAAACATTACATAACTAAACTGGAAAAACATGAAAGAGATCCGGCACTCTTGCCCTTGTAGATATCAGGAAATCTGAAACCACCAAAGCTGATACTACAAAGTGACTAAGAAAAGTATTCAAAACAAATTAAGGAGACAAAAGCACAAGTCATACATCTGCCTGAGGAAGACTGTCCACTGGAGGTGCTTCCACTGAGAGCAAGCAATTTTCGACAGCAAACAAGACTCTGTCTTTTCCGGGAGTCGGCAATGGCACATTAGATACCATATGGGAGATAGTATCCCACAAAGGTTTACTGAAAATGTAAGGCACTAACATCAAGTTCAAACATAAAAAAGGGTTTGTTTTCATTGTTTTGTAGAGCAACATTTTTCAAGGGGACAAATCAACACAAAGTAAATGAAAACCAATGTAAGCTCCACCGACACATGTTTACCAAACATATCAAGTAAAATATAAATTAGCAGTAACACAAGGAAACATTCAAATTAGATATCTATAAGACAAAGATGTTACCAGCTTCCTTCTCTTGAGAAGCAAAGAACAAAAATCTCTTCGAGCGCATTTCGAAGGGCACGGAAATTGGGGGCATGGGACACTAAACATATACACTTGTCTGCATATGTATTCGGCGGTAAGCGATAAGCTTCAACAATATCCTCACAGACTCGATCACGAAATGCAACGCAACTGACAAATATTTTCGCTCCATCACCCTCTGTGAAAAAAAAAATGATCAAGATAATCAGCAAGAGTTCACCCACCACAATACTACAGTCAAAGCAACCGTATTCGAGCAAGCCAACATGGCAGGGGGAGAAAAAAAGACTAGACAAACGAATGCAAGACGACACAAAAGAAACATTATTGCATACGGGAGCAGCCACATTGTAAAAGCAAATAAAACTCCAAGTATACAATCTAAGAATAATCACATACCTGTCAAGACTAAAGGATAACTCCGTGGGAAACTCGCAGGATCACTGGAAACAAATCCAGTAGTACGAAACTCCACACCAGCAGGAAGAACACACTATCCAAAACAAAAGAAGACGAATCATCAAAATCTTCCCAACAGAAGAAAACAAACTCTCATAGGCTTACACTAATCAACATATACTTCATTTCAATATGTATCAAACAACCATCAAAAACACTTGCTTAGTAGTATCATTCATGCACATTCTTCACCACAATAACTTCAAATTGCTTCATCAAGCAATATACACAAAGCTAAATCCAATTCCACATTCACCAGAACCAACCTAAACCAATTTCAGTTTCTGTAACTTACAGTGGGAAGTTGAGGAGGAGGAGGAGGGTAAAGAGAATGATCAGAAGGAGGAAACTGATCAAGAAGAGAAGGTAAGTAATTAGCCTCTAATCCATGGAATCCAAGATCTCCATCAAGGGTTCGCATCTCTGGACCAAGTCCGCAAACGACGAAGTACTCGAAGATTCGACCCATGGTTTCTTCTTCTTCTTCTTCTTCGTCGAGATCTAAAAAACTGGGTTTCTTCTTCTCTAGTTCATCATCATCATCATTTCAAGTTTCTCAATTTGATCTCAAAGAGAAGATGGAAAAGTAGTTGCTTTGATTTGGTTATCAATTTTGACGATTTTTCGTAATTTGCAATTTAATTTGTTCACGAATTACAATTAATAATTATTATTATTAAGATTTTTATATTAGAAAATTTACAAAATAGCAAAAACAACGAAATTGGTATTTTTGCGTATATGACAAAAAAGTGTACAAAAAAATGTGGAATAAAAATACGAAGATGAATTTTAATGAACAAAAATAATTTAGGTATTCACATACCACTGAAGACTATAAAAGTAACGGATACAATTCAAATGTTCAAAACCACAAAGTACATTTTATAAAAAAAAGTTCAATTTGTTTTATATAGTATGACAAAAAAAATATTGTACTTTTTTATTTAACTTGTATACAATTTTATAAACATATATATATATATATATATATTGTGTTTTATCTTATTTAACTTGTATACAATTTTATAAACATTTATGATTTAAAAAAAAATAGATTCTATTAATATTTCTATATTTTTTTGGTAAATATTAACTTTTGATTATTTACCCCATATTGTATTTGTAGTTTAGTATTCAGATATGTTAAAAATTCAAAAATTTCAATAGTAAAAATCTATCATTCCTCGCATATTCCTTCTCTATTGTCTTGTATGCAACGCTTCTCGATTTTTGATCACCGGTGAATGTCTGAGATACTTTAATCTGGGTTTCACCTGTAGTTTTGTTAATATAAATCACTAGGTTCTAAGTTTGGGTTAGGGACGAGCATAAAAACTGAACCCAAAATTTGAATTTGAACCCAGTGATAGGGTATAAGTTTCACCTTAGTATTAAAAAAGACAAGCTGCAAGTACACATCGATCAATTGCGGTACTTAAGGATCGAATTCACTGAGGATCGAGAGGGCATTAAAAATATGCGGGAGTCTAAGACAAATGAAATTAGTTTTTTTGGGTTTTGTGTCACAAAAATCAAAATGCAAACTGTAATCAAATAAAACAAGCGTTGGTTTTTGAGAGAATCTTCTGGTTCATTTCATACCTTCCCTTGCGTAGCCACAAGATGTGAGAAAATGTTCAATATGTTGTATTATTTCATTGTACATGTAGAATTTTATAAGAACATAGGAAAATTATCATTATTTCATTGTATATGTAGAAGCTTATAAGAGAACATATGAAAAGAATCATCAAGGACAAAAACATGTACGTTCCGACCAAAGAACGGTTGGATGATCCATTTTGTTCACAATAACAATCAGTTTTGACACACCCCTACTTCTGGTTACCTGATCACTGTCACATGTCTGCCAAACCATCACATTGTTCTTCATTTCTTCATTATATTTATCTATTACAGCCGAAATCACGTAGACATATAGACGTAGGAAAGGTATGATAATAACCACAAATAGTCATAAATCGGTCAGCATATGACTGACTAACCAGCACACCAATGTCTGCCTTAGATGTTGCACTAATCGTATCTGATAGTATATAACTCATGTAACTTTACAAGACCATGAAAATATAAGAGAATCAGTAAAGAATAAGAGAATTAGAGGAAAACTAAACACTCATGATGATTATTTTAAGTTTATCCCTTACTAGAGCATCGAAAAACATAAATCTAGTGCCCAACGTCTCATAAAATGACCTTCTAACCACAGAGGGGAGCTCTGGGTTTGGGTAGATGGAGGCTCGAACAACCTCAACATCAGTTCGTCAACAGAGAAAACAACGAATCTCACCTACAATTGTACTTTTTCATGCCCATGTGATTATATATACATGTATGTAAGAGATAAACTAGTGATCACAAACACACATACAAAAAAGTGAAAGAAGTTGAAGATACACCATACTACAATACGTATTTCATAATAAAATGAAAGTTTCACAATTAAAATATATGTATTTCTTATCAAAATAGATGGGGAACAATTTTGTTGTATGTTCCCTAATATTATAAGGAATGAAGAGGAATGACATTTATTACATATAAATGGTAAAAAAAGTTTCGGAATAAATGTTTCTCTTCATTCCTTTTATTCTTATGGTCACCATTTAGAGTCATTATGTTTTCATGTTAGTACAAATAAGAACGATAAAGCTAAGATTGATTTTGTTTTTTGGAGAGTTTGAACATTCTAGCAACCTGGAAAAATGAAAACCGAAAACTAGAAAAGAATAAAACAAATCTAAAACCAAATCGACTCTTATAAGAACGATTGTGAAAATTATGTACAATTTTCTGAAATTTTATTTTTGAGTATAAAATATCACCTATGGTGCTTACTTTCTTCTTTGTCCACTCTTTGCCATTAAGAAAGTAAAACTACTCGAGTTCTTCGGTCTAGTTTTTACACATTTCCTTATTTTTAAGGTTTTTTGTCCACTTGAAAAAAATCTGAAAACGTTTCCCCTCAAATAGTTGGTAACTTGCAAAGAAGAGATATTGAATTGAAATCTAAACTTATATAAGATGAAATAATATATGTATGGTGGACACAACGACCTCGTTATCTTTCACATACATAAGTTTTCTATTCTTGAACCTTTCTTTAATTATCACATGAATATGCAAAAAGCTACCTTATAATAACCAGCCAAAAGAAAAATTATATAAGCAACAAAATAGTGTAAGGAGTTTTTTGAAATGAAAATAATAAAAGTATGATGTTAAAATTCCTCAATGCATCCACAGTCTACCTTTGTGACAAGCGTTGTTCGTCTTCATTTCCACATGGTCTCTCTTCTTCATACATTTTCGCATCAATATTATCAAACTCCTCATGTATTTTCTTACGAGTAAAAGCAAGAGAACTTTCATACTTACTAGGAGTTTTGAAATCAAGATATATTAGTGGTCTTAAGTCCCATTTCATCTTTACAAGCTTGCAAATCTTGGCAGAAACAACTTTCACTTTGTCCGTAGCCCGAAAAACTAGTAGAGTCGTATGACCAGCGTTTATCAACTCTTGGAAAATATATGCATAGCCATTATCCCCAGTTATCAGTATTGTGTTTTACGGCTCATGACTCATTTTAATCCACGGTTTAATAAGTTCTTTGATGAATTTATCAGCGGCTTGATTTTTTTGGGTGAAGGTTTTGGTTCTACAACAACAAATAAATATTCTTAGTTTATACTATGTTTTTTACAACAAAAAAGTGGCATTCTATGGTTCATAAAAGACATGTTACAAACATGTTACAAACTTGGATAAAGTGCATATTCTAGACAAAATGGAAAGAAAAAGGGACAATGGTCCACCTGAAGGGCCATTAGGATCGAGATGTGTAATATTAACTTCGATAGTATGGAGCACTTGTAACAAGCTCGGGCCAGCCCACGAAGTAATTATTATAAAAAATTATTGGTAGTGCTTTCAATTGATGTAGAAAATTTGTTGATGTCATCATAAATATAAAACTTCAGAAATAACCAACCAAAATGGGAGTTATTGGTTTATGGATTTTAAAATCCAAAACAAAATCCAGTGTTATTCGTTTAATGAATTTAAAATTCATATAAAAATTCAGTGTTATTGATTATATGATTTATAAATACTAATTCAAATCACGTGTTATTCAATCATACAAATTCATTAATAAATTTGATTTTAAAATAGATTTCAGTAGATTTGGAAGGATTTCCCAAGTTTAAAATACAAAGAATTAAATCCGAACTAAAACCCACGGATTTATAAATAGGGTCAATTTGGTGTATAACCAAAAAAAAAATTATAACATAAAAACTAACTAAAAATCCTAGATCTAATGGCCATGGTTTTGCCACATACACCACTTTTGGTTAGTTTTTAAGTTATAATTTTTTGTTTGGTTATACACCTAATTATCCCTTATAAATATTTCTAAATCCTACCAATTTTTTTTAAATCCTACCAAATTTACAAATTCATTAAAATACACAAATGAATAACACTAGATTTCAAATAATATAACAAAAAACAATATTGGTTTGGTTTCTCAATACAAGCTTACAATTATTTCAATAGGATTTAAATAGGTTTTTAAAATATTATACAAAAAAAAAAGCAATTTACATTTGTCAAAAATTTCAAATATTTCAATGATAACAAATTAAAAACCTCTCCTTTCCTCTCACCTTCCTTCCCTTATTGTCTATTGTCTTGTACACAACGCCTCCTCTTGACTCTTGACCACTTCCCATCACACATTTCTCCCGATCGAAATCAAACAACAAAGTCTCTCAATTTCGATCGGTGAATCCAATAATGGAACCAGATCTTCATAACCAACAACAACAACGAGTACACAGTGTAGTTATAATCACTCTTCCACCATCTAACGATCCATCACAAGGCAAAACAATCTCTGCTTTTACTCTCACTGATCACGAAACCCAACCAAACCCAAACCCGACTTTTCAACCCGACCCATTTCACCAAACCCATCAATCTCGACTCTTGTTCACGAATCTCTCAATGAGTTCTTCGCATAGATTCGTTCTGGGTCTTCTCTGTTTATCACTAATCGCTATTGCTTTGTACAGCTCTGTTTTCCCTAACTCTGTACAAATGTTTAAGGTTTTTGATCAGAGTCGTGAAGAAGATAACGACAACAATCGACGTGAAACGACGTCGTTTGTTTTCCCTGTGTATCATAAACTGAATACTCCTCGTCGTGAGAGGAATTTAGCTCAAGTTTTAGGTTTAGTTGAATCTATTGATCAAGAGTTAGTCAACGCTGTGAAAGTCAACGATGTTTTTAGTACTGGAACTACGGTTTTTCCTGTTGTTACTGGTGATGTGTATCCCAATGGGTATGTATTGTATTGTATTGTTTCTTAAAGCACAAGTAAACAAAGGTTTTATGTTTTGTTTGTTGTTGTTGTTTTAGGGTTTATTTTACACGGGTTCTTGTTGGAGATGGAGATGGAGATTACTTTCATCTTGATATAGATACTGGTAGTGACTTGACTTGGATTCAATGTGATGCTCCTTGTACTAGTTGTGCTAAGGTAAAGATTTTGTTTTTTTTTAGGAGAAATTATTGTTTATGTGGTTATTGTTGCTTGATGAATGTTTTGGGTTTTGGTTTTGGTTTAAGGGAGCGAATCAACTGTATAAGCCAAGGAAAGGTATGTTAGTGAGATCTGCGGAGTCGTTATGCGTAGAAATCCAAAGGAATCAAATAGCTTGTGAGGATTGTGAACAATGTGATTATGAGATTGAATATGCTGATCAGAGTTCTTCTATGGGAGTTCTTACTAAAGATGAGTTTCATTTTAATCTTCATAACGGGTCACTTGCAGATATGGATATAGTTTTCGGGTAATCATCGCTTCTAGTTAACAATTTGTGGTTTTGTTTCGGAATATCGAAGTGTTTCATGTTGTGACTTTGGCTTTACTTTAAGGTGTGGATATGATCAGCAAGGGCTACTGTTGAACACTCTGTTAAAGACAGATGGGATTCTCGGTTTAAGCAGAGCTAAGATTAGTTTACCTTCTCAACTTGCAAGCCGAGGTATCATCAGTAATGTCGTTGGACATTGCCTTGCTTCTGATTTAAACGGTGAAGGGTATATCTTCATGGGTGATGACTTGGTTCCATCACACGGATTGACATGGGTTCCTATGCTTCACCATTCTCACTTGTAAGTTGTAATTGATAACCAGCATAATCTGAGAAACCTAACAGCTTAGAATCGCCTAATTTGGATGCTTGTTTGAATTTATTCAGAGAAAATTTACGTTTTTGTGTTCTTTCAGGGAAGTTTATCAGATGCAAGTTGCAAAAATGAGTTACGGGAATGGTATGCTTAGCTTAGATGGCGAAAACGGGAGAGTAGGGAAAGTCTTATTTGATACGGGAAGCTCTTATACATACTTCCCTAACAATGCTTACGCACAATTGGTCAAATCGGTAAGTAATCACATTCTGAAACTAATCATATCAGCCAGTTATTTAGTTTAAAATCTTCTTCTGGTTAATGATGTTTGATATTCTTTGTTGGTAAAAGCTTCAAGAAGTTTCTGGTTTAGAATTAACACACGACGAATCAGACAAAACACTGCCTATTTGTTGGAAAGCTAACTTTCTGATCAGGTAACTTCAGAACATATGAATTTTTCGAGAACCGATCAAACGATCAAATCTTGAAGTGTTGATTGTTTGTTTTTCCGATAATATGCAGTTCCTTATCGGATGTTAAACGGTTCTTTAGACCAATAACTCTCCAAATAGGAAGCAAATGGTGGATAATATCAAGAAAACTTTTGATTCAACCGGAAGATTACTTGATCATCAGTGTAAGCACACTTCAAAGCGATTTCGATTTGGCTTTATTCATTCGAGTTTTATTTACATGCTTTTTTGATGCAGGGAAAAGGAAATGTATGTCTTGGGATATTAGATGGAAGCAATGTTCATGATGGTTCAACCATTATTCTTGGAGGTAAGAAAAAACTTCTATTAGTTAACACAAATTTCTTGTATAAATCACAATGATTCCAACACGGAAATTCTCGTTTTGTGTTTTTTTTGCCTATAGACATCTCGATGCGTGGACACTTGATCGTTTACGACAATGTAAAACGGAGAATTGGATGGATGAAATCAGATTGCGTTCGGCCTCGTGAGTTTGATCACAATGTACCTTTCTTTCAAGGCTGAAGATTCATAATTTTTGCATATATGTACGTGCGTGTAGTTAGGTGTAAATTATATATTGTAAGTTACTGCCATACTATATTTTTTGTAGCTATTCTCAAGTATTTGTATTGTAGCTATACTCGGAAGTGAAAATTTGTAACAAATTGTCGAAACCATTAGTTACATTGTCCAAGTGGATAACGTCATCATGTGATTTGTTTTCTTCCTCATAAAATTACAATATCTCAAAATCAAATGAGTTTGGAGATTCCATTGGTAGTGGAATCAAATCGATAAGATTATGAGAACTCTGATATTTTTTTTGGTTTTTTTGGTTTTAAGAACTCTTATATTTGCATGAAAGAAAAGATTTATTTGAGATTTTTCTCATCATAGTCAACATCGATCTGTAGTAAGAGATGGAGATTAAGATTTGATTCTTCTGATTTGGAAGACGAAAAATTGGAGAACAAAATAAATTGGGTTGTCTTCCTAAAACTCCCTACACTAATAAAACCCTATCTATTTACACCCAAACTATTTAGCTCTTTATAAAACTCCCCAAACTCATAATTTTCTGCTTTGAACCACCCAATTAATTTAATTCGAACTCAAAATCGAGTTTAATTTATGAAATCGCGTGTAGCTATTACCAATTGCCCAGAAATCTACAGACCTGCATCCTACCAGAAATTAAAAAAAAATCGCAACAAGTAGAGAAAAGGATCGATTTTGGGAAATAAAAAAGGGGTTCATCGATTCTCAATGTGTATCTTCTTTTTCTGTTATGGTTGAGCAGACCATGATTTCACTTCTTGTTATTTTCAGTTCAGTTTAAACAAACCATAGCAAGGTTATCTTGTTTGAGACATTTTAGTATCACGCTTCTAAGTGTGATATTATAGATTTTGTATGCTTTCGAGGGAGCTTCGCCGTCTCAAGCACCGGAAAAGATCTCGATCACAAAACCAACTCAAACTAGCCAATGAATATCTTTGTATTTTATTTCAGATTCTATTTGTTTCAAATTATGGGTTAGTATCTTTGTTTAGCCTAAGAGTATTCTATGTATTTTGTTTCATACTTTACTGATTTGTATTTTGTTTCAAAATGATTATGTCATGGATGCAACCTGTTTTAACAACAAAAGCAACCTTCTGTTTTAGCAACAAAAGCACAAAACACTTAACACCATCACAATTTGTCAAACATTATTCAAGTTAAAACATGTCTAATCCATACATAAACACAAATACTCAAGTTATAATAAGCTTTCCACAAAGCCATGACATTGCTCATACAACTAACGCAGCCACACCTTTTTATGCATAACTGTTTTTGCGATCTCATGACATCCATTTTCTGTATAGTGCATCGGCGACCATGAGCTTCGTCGTCATCTTCTCATTCAGCTTCTGTTTCATCTCGTTATCCATCTTTTCAACCATTTCTTTTTGATTCTCAAAGTTGTCCATCAAGCTCTTTCTTAAATTTCATTCAGCAAAGCTTCATCAATCCATTTGAATAGATGACTCTCCCTTTTCTTCTATCACCAAAAGCAGAACTTCCCAATCCATACATAACTAAACAACTATTTCTTCTACGATTCAAACGTATCTACAAGGCAATCTCTAGAATATCTGATATGGATTCTCATCTATCATTGAAACATATGTGATAATGTTCTTTCCACACCAACATCTTGTAAGAACAGAAAGAGTTAGATTTTCTCGAACTTAGTCGAGATGAAGCCGAAGAAGAGCTGCTCATAACTTCAAGCAATCTGTCCCACACCAATATGAATTACACATAACAACCATAACCTCATATTATGCTACTTGAGACTAAATCAAAAGAATTACGTACTTTGCTCTGTTACTATGATGTTAGTCATCCTCTCGTCTCTTAATCTCCAAACCACGGCCAAGACCTTTATGCTAAGGGTCAATTCCCTCGCCTCTTACAATCGAAAATCTGAACAAAGTAAAGGGCCAAACTAGATGAACCCTTATTTGATTTCTCCAAATCGATTTTTTTCTATTTGTCGTCATTTTTTTTTTAATTCGGATCAGATGCATAGTTATTGGTTTATGAGCAATTGCTAATCGCTAAACGCCATTTCATAAATTAAACTCGATTTTGAGTTTCTGAATTAGAGGGACCTTAATCTCAAAGAACCTTCCTCAACAAATTTTATTCTAACTAACCCTCTCTATTCTAACTAACCCCAAAATCATTTTCTTTCATCTTTACCCCTCTATATTAATTAATATAATACTAACAACCTAACTAAATACCTAATTAAATTACCTAACAACCAATATAATTCTAACCTACCTAAACCTTCCACGTGCCCCTTCCTCTCCTCCTCTTCTTCCTTTCTCTCTCTAGCTGCGTTAAACGCAACCAAAACAGAGCAAGCTCCAAGCCTCCAACAATAAAATCAAAACATTAATTCTCCTCTTTCTCTAATTTAATTTTGAATTCAATTAGACAACAACCAAACACTAACTATTTTCCTCTTTCTCTCTCTGCTATGAACGAAAGAAAACAGAAGCTAAAAACAAGATTGATTCTTCCTCTCTTCCTCTTATTTCTCTCTGAATCGAACGATGTTGATTCTATTTTTCTCCTCGTCATTCTCTTCCTCTCTTTCCTCTCCTTAAGTGGCAAAGAACAACTAAACAAAAAACAGAGGAAGCTTCGGATTGGACGGATTTGGAAGCTTCCTCATTGTTTGATTCTTCCTCAAGTTGTCGCCAGTCCGTTTTCTTCTCTATCTCGGTCGTCGTCGTCATTCTTCTTTGGTTCTTCATATTTGTTATAAAAAACAGAGGCAATTAGAAAAACATAGGCAATTTGAATGTGGAGGTCGTCAACGGGAGAACATAGATGAAGAGGAAGAGGTAAGGGTTGGATGGTATGTAGGATTACTTAAACTACGTTGGTAATTCTTTCTGCCAGGTATGACTGGTAATAGTAGGTATGAAAGTGTTATTTTATTTGGGTACGAGTCTCTACCAGATATGACTGGTATGACTAGGTATGAATGTGTTATTTTATTTTGATACGAGTCTCTGTCAGATATGACTGGTATGACTAGGTATGAATGTGTTATTTTATTTTGGTACGAGTCTTTGCCAGATATGACTGGTATGACTAGGTATGAATGTGTTATTTTATTTTGGTACGAGTCTCTGCCTTATAAGACTGGTATGACTATGTATGAATGTGTTATTTTATTTTGGTAAGAGTCTCTGCCAGATATGACTGGTATGCCTAGGTATGACTACGGTTTATGGTTTTAGGTTTGTTCTTCCTCTCTCTTTTTTATTAATTTTCATGATCCTTAAGTCCATATATAGCTAATTGATACTTACAGACCACATAAAACATATAAAGTTTAATAACAAAATTAGAGAAAAACACACTTTTTCCTAAAATATACCTCATACATAAGGATAATGTATGAGTACAAACCTCATTGTTATGTCAAATACGCAAAAATAAAATTATTCTACATTTGAATACACGAAATGATAGTAAATATATTTCAATGATTACATTGGAGTAGTCCTACTGGAAAAAATATGATTTCATCTAAGTATGACTAATAATACGTGAAAACCACCAAAGTATGACTATGTGTAAAGTGGTCATACTAGAAAACTAAGTATGACTATGTTTAAATTTTATATATTATTTAATATCCTTGACGGTGCATGTGTTAAATATGATTATTTATAATAATTTTTAAACTTTTTCACATGTTTATGTTCACTTCTTAGTTAGACCAGTATGACCAGTTTTCTATTTTATATTCACTTGTTAGTTAGACCAGTATGACCAGTATATTAATCATTAATTTTTACTATACATATTTTACAGGTTCTCTTTATTAAGTTCACTTTCTAGTTATATCAATAGTATGAAAAACACAATTTTGGTTATAGTAGTACCTATGCATACCATTAATACCCAATATTTCCAAGTACATGAAAAACAAACCCTAACTTAAAACATCACTTCTACATTACCAAAATAATACGACCTTCGTTTGACGAACAATAGCCATCAATTTGATTTCCATTAGCTTCAATTTGATTTCCTTCTCTTTTTTCTTCAATTTCATCACCTCATTTATCAATTTTTCTTTAATTAGATTTCCTCATGAACAAACAACAACAACCAATGTTGCTTCTTCGTGTTGTTTCTCTTTCTCTTCTTCTACTTAGTCCCGTCTCTTTTTCCTCTTCTTCTGCTTCTCATTCCGTCTCTTTCTCTACATGTTCTTCTTCTAGTTCTAGACAACGCTCTCGGTGATAAATTGTATGCATACATAAAACCACCATTAACATAATCAAATCCAGACAATCCCGTCTATAAAATCAATCAAACACTATAGACAATCATCAAATAAAGTGTTATAAATCCGATTCTATATTTCAAAATCATAACACAAACATTAGTAAGAGAAGTGTTAAAACCAAATCATACATGTACTTTCACAGAGGGAGAAGAACCCGACTCGTGTACAGAGCCTAACCCGTTCCCCATTTCATATGACAATCTACGTTACCATCCAACAAATGAAACCAAAACAAGGATGAAAATTAATCCAAAATGAAACAAACCCATTCAATTCATATCAAAAGTCTAAACCAATTTCATTCCAATTCCAAATCTCTAATTCCATGTCCGAAAATGCACAACTAAAACCAAAACAAAATCCATTAATTTCTCTAATTTTAGAACATCAATTACCCATTCACCCAAATTAGAGTGACGAGGAACATAGAAGCAAGAAGAGAAACAAACTCATTCGATTTTTTTCCATTTTGCAACCTATAAATCTGTGATTATTGAAATCCCATTGAAATCAAATAGGTTTTGGGTTTTAATCTGTGAAACAAACCCAAAACTCATTTCGGTTTTACTACAGACCCGAATCTAAAACCAAAACATAATACAACACTCACTCACAAAGACCCGAATTTAAAACCAAAGCATACTACAACACTCATTCACAGAGACCCAAATCTAAAACCAAAGCATAATACAACACTCATTCACAAATCAAATGAAGAGGAACATATAAACAAGAAGAGAAAGAATCCCATTCGATTCCCAAATTTCAGAACAATCAAAACTCATTCACAAATCAAAGAGAGAGAGACAAAGAAATTAACAAAAAGAGAAAGAAATCCTTTAATCTCGCAACCCAAAACCAAAACCTAATCTTCCAAATCAATACTCATTCGAAATTGAAAAGATGTTCTTGTGTTTGCTTGGAAAAATCACTTCATATTCATGACGGTTACCTTGAAGAATTTGGGTGACGGTGCGGTGACGGCGAACGGGACGGCGACGACTGTAAAACGATCGGAATACGTCTCTCTCTTCCTCTTCACACGAAATAAAAGAAGATCCAAGAAGAAGAGAAGAATTTTTTTTTTAGGGATTTTGACCTTTTGATTTGGGGGAAGTCACGTTCCCAAACTTATCTCTTTGCCATCTCTCCCTATTTTTTTCTGTCTTTTTCCTTGATTCAGTAAGGTTAATTGTGTCTTTTCCATGATTTTTATTTTAAAAAAAATCAAAACTTAATTATATGTTATAACGAGGTCATATTAGATTACAAGTTTGTAAAGAAGGTCAATACAGATTAAAGTCCGAATTAGGGAGGTGGAATTAGGTAGAATTAAATTAATTGGGTGGTTCAACGTAGAAAATTATGAGTTTGTGGGGTTTTATAAAGAGGTAAATAGTTTGGGTGTAAATAGATAGGATTTTATCAGTGTAGGGGTTTTAGGAAGGCAACCCAAATAAATTAGAGAAAAAGATGATTGCAAAAGAGAAGCATGGCTATTAAGCATAAAGTTCTGACCGGTTTGATTTTTTTTTTTTTTTTTTTTTGAAAATTTTCATTTTTTTTATATTTTTCATATTTTATTTTTTTATAATTAAAAATTTATAAAAACAAATACTTGTTTTAAATTTAGTTAATTTTTTGTTATGATTTCATGTTTTTAAATTTTTTTTTACATACAAACTTAATTATTTGTCATTAATCTTTGTTTATGAATAATATTTTTGTTATTCAAATGATTTTTTTCATTACTAATTTTTAAAAATATGTTTATTTAAATATATGACTTATATTTAGGTATAAAAAAACTATTTATATTATTATTATTTTTAAAACTATTAAACCCGGTTCGATCCGTTCTAACCATATTGACCCATGACCCAAAAATTTGTCCAGTTCGTGGTCAGTTCGGTTTTAAAAACATTGATATCTACTATACGAAAAAGTCCTTGTGCACTCTCCATATGATTGCCACATCAGCGTGAGAGTGCCACGTGTACTCACATCAGTTTCTTCTTCGTCTTCTCACGAGAACCGTTACGACTTGGATCTTTACAACTTCCTTCTCCCTCCCATCAATTCGCCGTCCACTAACTCTGTTTTATTAGCTTCAGTTTCAGACTCGAAGCTCCAAAGTAAGTCACGGTGAGCTCCAAAAGAAAGCTCAAGGGAAATTTACAGAAACATCCCTAAAATCCCTATTCGATCAAAGACAAAAAGCTGTGTTTTGGAGTTTCCCAAATCAAAATACGCCCTTTCAACTGCGATTGAAATTTGAAGAAATCATCCTGCAATGGCCCATCTCCAATCCTCGATTCATAATAGGGATTCAGGGAAAGACTCGGATGAAGCACGACGGACCGTCGGGAAAGCCGAACCTGCAAGCGGCATCACTGAATGTGAGGTAGTCCCAAATCGAGTCCACCCTAAACTCAATTGCTTTCTAATTTTTTTATTGATCTCTATAATTTTATTTTAGCGTCAGATTCATTTCCCTTGAGATCACTTCAAATCATGTTTGTCTTATCTCCATATAAAAGCATGCGTCCAAGTACTACGGCCACTCTGACTAACCACAAACAAATAGTGTTACAGAGACATTCCGTTCAGTGAGTGTTACTCATTCAGATATGTAAGAGAGTTGCGTCAAACTCCTAGGTAAATGTAAAATTCACCACTTCATGATTAAACTGGTTTCCTAATCATAAACTTATTTCTCATTGAGGTACTGATGATTGTGGATGCCGGAAATCGCACAATTAGATTTATAAGGGTTTCGAGAGGAAGTTGAGATTTCTGCGTTAAGCTATGAAATAGAAAACGATGAGCCAAGAAAAACTAGGGTTTGTTATTGCTTTGTATTGCTTTTGCGAATAAAGTTGCGGATCCTTTTCTCAAAGGATGTACATCGATATATATACTCGACTAGGTCGGTTTTGGGTTACAACAAGATAAAGGAAATTATCCTAATTCTTCGGGACTCGTCTCGATCCTCTTTCCTTATTGGGTTTATCTTCTCGAAGAAAAAAGAAGTTTTCCTTATTTCGCCGATGATCCCTCCTTCTGAAGGCGGCTTCCCTCGTGGGCTTCTCCTGATGGGCTAGACTTGTTCTGAACTCGTCAGCCCAATAGGCTTGCCAATCTTAGCGACTAACCTGTTCTTCAGAAGGGACTCTCCTCGGCGAAATGTAGTTGATCCCGTTTAACCAGAAATATGCAAGGCCTTTCGTTTAGCAGTTTTCGCCTAGGCGGTTTGACTTGCAGATTTCGCCTAAGCGGTTTGGTTGGCAGATTTCGCCTAAGCGGTTTGGCTGGCAGATTTCGCCTAAGCGGTTTGGCTTGCGCGGCCAAACTGAACCAGGCCGCTCGGCCAAAACTGAACCAGGCCGCTCGGCCAAAACTGAACCAGGCAGCTCGGCCAAAACTGCCTGGGCGGTTCGGCCAAAACTGCTTGGACAGGCTCGGCCAAAACTGCCTAGGCGGTTCGGCAAACCTGTCTGGACAGGCTCGGCCAAACCTGTCTGGGCGGTTCGGCCAATTTCCCTGGTTTGGCCAAACTTTTCCCGGCTAGGCCAAATTTGGCCTAACTCTCAAATTTGGCAGCGACAGTGTATTTGGCTGTTTGGCTAATTCGCCTGCTCGACAACTCAACCATATCACAGCGCTTTTGTCATTACCGACTGTTATTCTCGAGGGAGGAACTTCCGACCCCAACAATGATTACCGCTCCAATATATGCGGTGGATCCCTGTTCCAAAGACTGAATGAAGAAAACACATACCAACACTTTTGTCAAAGAAGATGTGTAATAACCTGTTTGGTGATTCTATATTAATATGACTTCTTTAGGGTCTAATCTCAAGGGGTGAGTTTCTCTGTATTCACTTATGATATTCTCTGTTGTATCCCATTATAGTTATAAGAAAAATATGCGCTTCCCTGAGATTTCTCTTATGTTTCATGACTGTTTTTAGGAGAATAACTTTATGCTTTATATGTAGTTTCTCTGGAGATTAATATATGTTAAATTTGCAAAACACGTCTACAATCTAGGTGGACAACATTTTGATGTAGCTAAAGTGTGTAGATTCAAGTACGAACACACCCATTCACACCCTGTAAGTACACGTTTAATGTATTTGTGTACATCGATATGGTACCTTGTGAATGCATAATTTTTCCTCTTTGACTATACGAGAATATCTTTCTTGCGCATTTAATAGTGATGAATGTCAAGCTCTAAAAGTGACATCCATTCTTCTGCTAATTTATCTGAAATTCTTTCTTATTTAAGGCAAAGATGATCGATTATGAACAAAAATCGACGTGCAGAGAGCTGACCTTGAAGCTTAAGATCAAAAGTTATATCACCTTTGTATACGAAGGTAATGGGTGGTGAGAATAGCAAATGGTGTATGTCTATGTTATCCTGTTTTTTCTTTATTTTCAGTTTCGATGACTTATATATATATATATATTTGTATATATATAGTAGATTACCCTCACCAAATATGTAGTGTAATTAGATTGTGAATGAAACTACCAAACTTGAAGGGACTCACGAGGATGCAAAGCTGTATCAAAGGAAAAGAAAAAACTGTATTTACTTTCTCTATCTTTTTCCCATTGTAATCATTTTTGAAAGAACATTTTGTTTCATTTTCACTGTGTTTGATTATAGAGAAAGCCAGAAAGGAGCCCCAAGTTCCTGGTTGACCGCCGTTCTAAACAATAATGCTATATCTGAGGAGGTTAGTGTTGCAACTATGGTTGGTGCTAAACAGTTTTCCCTTCTTTATTATAATCTAAGCTAATGGGAATCTACGTATGCCATATCATAGTTACTTTGAAAAAGGTAGAACACTCCAACGCTGTCACCCTCCTGCTTCCATCCTAAGTCGCTAAAATTACAACTTCTTTAGAGAAATCTGTAGCTAAGTCAATAGAATAAGAAAAAGGAATGCAAAGCAAATCATACGACTCAAGAATGTGAATTTCGAATAAGCATGAATCCTTTAAAGATCCAATCCCAAATCACGTTATTTAATTTTTATTTTTTAACATTTTGCTTTCTCTAACGCTGTGATTGTCAAATACTCTTCTAGAATTGAATTCCCGTGCTGCTCATTGCCAATGTGTTTAAAAGAGCAATAACCAATTCTTTCCATTTTGACTTTGCTGGCAACGTGTGAATCAATCTTTTCAGATTTAAGATGCATAATCTAATGGTTGCTTCTCTTTCTTTCTTTCTTTCTTTAAAAGTGGTAGTATTTGTTGCTTATTCATGTTTCTGGCTTTTAGGAAAGCGAAGTCTCCTTTCAGCATAGCAAGTATCATTGTGAAGCTGAAGATTTGCACTATGTTCTGCAACACTTGCGCAAGGAAAACTATGACAAGCATGCAGTATTCGGACTTAAAACGAAACTGGAGCTTTGTTGTAGTTGTGACTGAATTTTTGGTAGGTGAAAGTGTGATGCTTTAGTATGCAACAAAGTACAAGGATATGCAGGCTATTGTGAATATCTCATGTCGTTTTTCCTTGATAGAGGAATCGAACGGCAGCTTGGTAAGGACTACCTCAAGAGAATAAAAAGTGTTTGGTTTATCGATGGTAGGAACATTAAGTGTAAATCTAGGTTCTACAATCATTGCACCAATCTGGAAGGAGTATGCAAGTTTTTGGATACCTCTTGCTCTTACACATAAAAAAATAGGCTAAAAGCTCGAGCGGAGCTAGCTTTTTTTGGGGTAAATAAGTTTGACAAAAAAAAATTATAAACAAACCCCACGCGTAGCGTGGGTACTCACCTAGTCACCACTAAAACCCTCCTCTCTAAGCCTTTTCACAAAGAGACGATACACATCCTTTTCATCAAGATCAAACGAGATTCCCCCGCATTCGAATTCCCACCATATATCAACCTGCTAATACAACACATCAAACATTAAAGTAAGTAAACCCACCTTATGGTCTCCACATACTCTACAAGGTAAAGAGTGAGGCAATTCAAGAATTTCATAAGCTTGTCAAATTTCAATCATGTCAAAATTTTGGAAAACAGAGCATGAATTACAATGTAAGCATGAATTAATTCATCAAAATAAAGTGTAATCAAACAAGGAAGGTAAATAAAAACACATTTTGTTTTTTCATGTTAAAAATAGATAGACAATATTTGGAAGCACAATGTCAATTTCTAGTTTTTTTTTGGGAGAATTGGATAAATACTCTAAATTTGTTTGAAAGTTTGAAAATTATACCAAATTTGTTAACATTTGAAAACTACCCTATTTTTAGTTTGAAATGATATTTTTACTATTAGGCTATTAGTTAATCATTAATCATTCTAATATTTTTAAAACAAAATAATTTGATTTTTCAGTTTTAAATAAAAATTAATATAATTTTTAAAATTAATAAATATTTAAAATAAATCGATAGTGTAAAATAAATCGATGAATATAAGAAATTAAGTCGACGAACATAAAAACATTAAGTCAATGGTTATACAAGTCGACAAAGAAAAAAGTCAACCAAAACAAATATAAATCAAACAGTTGAAAAGAAGTCGACGAATCTGAAAATTAAGTCGACGAACACAAAAATAATAAGTCAATGGTTATTTAAGTCGACAAAGGAAAAAGTCAACCAAAATACAAATATAAATCCATTTTTTAAAAATATATCGACGAATCTGATGATTAAGTCGACGAACATAAAAAAAAATAAGTCAATGGTTATATAAGTCGACAAAGGAAAAAATCAACCAATACAAATATAAATCCATAGTTGAAAATAAGACGACCAAGCTGAAAATTAAGTCGACGAATATAAAAAAAAAATCAGTAATTTAAATAAATCAATAGAGCAAAAAATCAACGAAGAAAATATAAATCAACTGTGTAAACTAAATCAACTTACTTAATTATAATTTTAGGTGGAAAAATTATGATTAATTAACCATATAGTTTTTTTTTTGTTTAAAAAATAAATATGAGTTATTAATAAATTGAACTTAATTTTAAAATTTACACTAAACAATTTTTAATTATCAACATATTTTATATGATAATTTGTTCAATATTAATGGTAGTTTTCCAATTTTATAAAATTTGGTATACTTTTCCAATGTTCAACAAGTTTTACGGTATAAAATCCAATTTTCTCTTTTTTTTTCTTGGGTGCAAACGTCAATTTCTAGCTAACTTTTAAAGATAATGCTAAAACTGTTAATCTTTTGCACAACTTTAAACATTTTAGCAACCTTAAAAGAAAATATAGAAAAACCATAAAATAAATTCAAAACCAAATCGACTCTCACAATAACGATTTGTGAAACTTTTGTACAATTTTATTTGAAAATTTCTTCTAAAATACCACCTGTGATGCTTACTTTCTTCATCCGTTGCAATCAAGAAAGTAAAAACCAGTCTAGTCTTCTTTCTTCTTCTTATACTTTCAAGATTTCTAGCCAACTGGAAAAAAAATCTAGCTTCAAAAAAAAAATCAACTTGAAAAAAATCTGAAAACTTTTCCACTCGAATTGGGTTGGTAACTTGCAAAAAAGAAGAGATATTGAATTGAATTGAACTCTAAACTTATACTAAATGCTTAGAAATGAAATAATACATGTATACGGCACATAGGGCTTGATTGGTTTACCCGCTACCACCCGCAAACACAACGTTTACGATTTCCCATTTTTGAATATTTTCTCAATTATATGCATGAATATGCAAAACTGTCTTATAATCAGTAGAAAAGATACCTTACATAAGCAACAAAATAGTATAAAAATCTTTCTAAAATGAAAGCAATAAAAGTGTGTCTACCTGATTATGGTGTTTAGGGAATTTTATTTGAGCTACTAACTCAGTAACAACATGGACATTGGCTTACTACAACAGGATTTTGCGTAAATATTTGTAAGGAAATTTAATTACAAAATATTTTTAGTGAAAGAGAAATTACTACAAACTAGGTAAAGGACCCGCATATATGCGGGTTTATGAAAAACAAAAATTTGCAACTCGTGAAAAGTCAAATACGAAAACAAAAATCATTCATGAAAGTAAACGAAATTGAAAACTTTTATTAAATAAATTTAACACTTAATTTGTTATCTTGATTTTTTTTTGTCTTTTATGATTTTCAATTAAATTTGATCATGTTTTTTCAAAACAATTAGTTTTTTTCTATTGATGTTTTTTCTGACAACCAAACATTAAATTAAATGATACCATCAGAATCGGAAATCCGGCACAAAGGTATTTACAAAAACGAACACTAAAGATCTACGATATGCAGAACGGGCCAAACAGTCCCTCTTTATCTTTCTATTCATGTTTTTGAAGTAATTTGATTTTTCTGTATTTCGCTACTCTGTTTTTTCAAAATCTTGTTGAATTCTTTTTTCATAATCTGATTTGAATTTTTTAATTTTACAATCTGTGAAAAAAACACAAAACACAAAATGTGAAAAAGCATTGATAGAAAAGCCTCACCATTATTTGTATTATATTATTTTCATTTGCAATAAATTTTTCACATATTTCTATTTTTTCTTATTCTTTGTTGAACTATGTTTATTTTTATTATGTAGCTATGCAATTCATATATTTATTTTTCCAAAACCTAAACGAATTGAATCTCATATTTTTTATTTCTAAACTAAAATTACCAGTTTGAATAAAAAAATATTCATAAGATTCCCAGATTTTGCAAGAATCTAATGATGCACAAAGTTTTGAAAAGTATTTTCATACGTTAAATAAAATCAACTTGTAGTAAGATATTATTCAAATAATTAGTAATATTGATATAAAATAAAAATACGTTAACCTTTTCATCAACTAATATAAAGTCCTTTCTTATAATAAGATTATTTTTCTTAAATTTTTTAATCTCTCACTTTCTTAAAAGACGTATTATAATATGATGATAAACACTTTTTTTAATTTAAATTCTCTAATATTAAATGATTGATATTCTAATATACATGTAAAATCATTTTAGCTTAAATAGTCTTAGGTTTTGAATACGATGATTTATCCACATGCCAAATGGTTTATCTATTCTAGACTAATAATATCTTTATTTATAAAATAGTAAAAAAAAAACCTATTTCAAATAGGATTAGGAAAATTTTGATGCTAAAAAATTATGTATTGTATTTATCAATTTTTTTTATTCTAAACAGAAGTATATAAGGCAAAAAATCAAGTAATTTTTCTTAATGTATATTCTAATATACCTGTAAAATCATTTTAGCGTAAAAAGTCTTAGGTTTTGCATCGATTTATCCACATGCCAAATGGTTTATTTATTTTAGATTAATAATATCTTTATTTATAAAATATGTAAAAAGTAAAACTATTTTAAATAGGATTAGGAAAATATTGAAATTTGCGTTTTATTTTAATTAAAATAAAATATCATGTTTCAAAACCTAATTTAAATAGGTTTAAATTTTTTGAAATATGTAATTTAATTTATTTAAAATAAAATAACACGTATCAAAATCTTATCGACCGGTTGACACGTGTCACAATCTTGTTAATTATTATGTTTGTTGCATCAAGCAATTAATCTTTATTTATAAAATATGTAAAAAGTAAAACTATTTTAAATAGGATTAGGAAAATATTGAAATTTGCGTTTTATTTTAATTAAAATAAAATAATCCGTGTCAAAACCTAATTTAAATAGGATTAGAAAATTTTGAAATATGTAATTTAATTAAATTAAAATAAAATAACACGTGCCAAAATTTTATCAACTGGTTGACACGTGTCACAATCTTGTTAATTATTATGTATGTTGCATCAAGCTTTATATAATAAGATAGTAGTACTCACTAATGATGGAGAAAACTAAACTTGAAGGGATCTATCCACCGTCAATTACATAAACACTCAAATTTTCACGCGGTCTTGCTTGCTCAATTCTATGGTAATCCTTATACATAGCAGTAAAAGCTAGCAATTATATGGTAATGGGAAATACTCCTTCCGTTTTTTTTTTTTGATGTTTAAGGTTTCTACACATAAATTAAGAAATCATTCAATTTTTAATTTTTTCAAAACAAAACATGTTTTACCATCAATTCCAAAAAAAATCAACCAATAAAAAAATAAACTGCAGAATTTAAACAGTCAAAAACTCAAATTCACAATTAATTTTACATAGAAAATTGAAAACATCAATCTAAACAAAACAAAAAAATTACTCTAAAACATCAATAAAAAAATAACGGAGGGAGTATGACATTTGGATAGCACCTGGCATAACAATCACGGATTCAGCAAATGCTGCGAGATTCTACCTTACACATTATTACAGTTTCCATGTCTTCGACATTCGAGAAATAAGTATCCTATAAAATAATTCCGGGTTAACACAGATAAATCTATAAACCATAAATTCTCATTTCGATTAAGAGAAAGGGATATGAGCTTCAAACGAAATTTCATACTAAGTGGGTAAATCATATTACAAAGTTAAAGAAGTTGCAAGTTATGCAAATTATAACGTAGAGAGATGTTTAATAACAAATAACAAATTAATGAGAAAAACAAAAAGGGACAGGTTCAACTGAGCAGACAATATTGGTGATATTTGTTGGGTATCAGTTGGGTAATTGGATTATTAAATATTATTTGGATCTCAATTAAGTTCAGTTTGTATCACTTAAGTGATCCAAAATGAACAGTGAACATGTGTACGTGTCAGCGTTTTAGTGGCCCGTGTTTCTTTGATTTTAATTTTTTAATTTTTTTTTTAAAACATAAATTAGTTTTTTTTTCTTATGAACTTTAAGTATCACCAATAAAAAAAAATATATCAGTATCAGATTGAGTCTCAACTGACATAATTAATACTAAATAATGATAGTGATACTCAAAATAGTATCACCAATAATGACGTTCGTTGTGTTTCGTGTTTCGAAGCTTTGGTCATCAATCACCAAGGAACCATATTTCATCAAATCCTTCGAAACTAGGCCAAGTCTTCTACTCTTCCTCGATGAAGGTGACACGTTCTTTGCTTTTCCGGTTCCACAACAAAATCAGAATCCGAATTGTGATTCTACTTCTCAGCCTATTGATAGTGTCAACGTCACATATCCCAAATATTGTTCTTTCACCGAGTCGGTCCATGGCTTGATTTGCTTTCACAGATCAGCAAACCCCGTTATTTGGAATCCTACCATGAGACAGTGCTTGATCATGTCTAAACCAGATATTAGCTGGAAGGATATAATGGCTTTTTTAGGATACGATCCAATCGAGGGTACGGTAAACACAAACTAGTGTCCTTTCCTGGTGCATTGGATGCAATCTACAACGAGTGTCGGGTTTTAACATTGGGATCAAAGCAAGAAGAACTATGGAGAACGATCAAAACCGACCGTTATCATCGAGTTCTCATTGGTTTGGACTATATTTACGGGCGATGCATCAACGGGGTTTTGTATTATCAAGCCGTTACTGAACATTATGTTCTCGATATAATGAGATTCGATATCAAATCTGAAAAGCTTGATATGATAGAATTACCATCATGGGGTAATAGAAGTTGGCGTATGGAGATGATATCTTATTTGGGAAAGTTAGCTTTTGTTGACTCCTATCAAACACAGCCAAAATTAAATGTATTCTCATTAATTATACAGAATGTACAAGTATTCGTATATATACAAGTGTGGTCAACTATCAACAAGTATTAGTCAACTATAGTTTGTTAGTTGTTACTAACAAACTCTATGTACACTATCACTATCTAATACACCCCCCTCAAGCCTGAACCAGAGCTTCAATGCGGAGAGAAAAGGCTTGATATAGATAGGCGACGAAGAAGAGAGTAAAATGGTCCGGAGTGAAGCGGTTTAGTCAAAATGTCAGCATGTTGATTGGCACTAGAAACATGCATTAAGTTGATAAAACCTTTCTTCACTTGGTCACGAACGGTGTGGCAATCAATCTCCACATGTTTGGTCCGCTCGTGAAAAACCGGATTGGTTGCTATGTTCATAGCTGATTTGTTATCACAAAATAGCTTGGCCGAAGTAGTAACTTGAACCTTCAAATCAACAAGTAACTGATGAAGCCAAAGTAACTCACACGTCGCATGTGCCATACTCCTATACTCAGCCTCAGTGCTACTGCGACTAACAATGTCTTGCTTCTTAGACTTCCAAGTGACAAGAGAGTGACCAAGATAAACACAATAGCCAGTGATAGAACGACGAGTATCCGGACATGTACCCCAATCCGCATCAGCAAAGGCATTGAGACACAAATCAGAAGAGGCAGAGTAGAATAGTCCTTGACCAGGATTATTCTTTATGTACTTGAGCACTCTATAAGCAGCTTGGAGGTGGATATCAGTAGGACCAGACATGAATTGGCTAAGAGAGTGAACCGCATAGGTGATGTCTGGCCTGGTGATAGTAAGGTATAGAAGCCTCCCAACTAGAGCTCTATAAGAAGTAGCATCAGCCAAAGGAGTACCTGTCTCTTTGCTAAGCTTCATGACAGGATCCATGGGAACCGGACTCGGTTTACAAGCAAGCATTCCTGTATCAGCAAGAAGATTCAGAGCATACTTCCTCTGACACACTGAAATGCCAGTTGAATTGCGAGCAATTTCAAGTCCAAGGAAAAATCTAAGCTCTCCAAGATCTTTGATCTTAAATTGGTTATGAAGAACACTCTTGAGCGCACTAACATCATCAGAAGAGTTACTAGCAATCATGATGTCATCAACATACACCAAGACAGCAGTAAAATGATCATCATGGTGTCTGACAAAGAGAGTATTATCAGCTTGAGACTGAACATACCCAGCAGAGAGAAGGACCTGAGAAAAACAATGATACCATTGCCGAGAAGCCTGCTTTAAGCCATATATGGACTTATGTAGACGACAAACGGGATTAGGAGGCAATGAACCAGAGGACGGAGTGTAACCTAAGGGAAGACTCATGTAAATCTCCTCATCAAGATCACTATGTAGAAAGGCGTTAGAGACATCCATTTGAGAGATACTCCAACCCTTAATAGCAGCCAGACTAAGTAGCAATTTAACACTAGCCAATTTAGCCACAGGAGAAAAAGTATCCGTATAATCAACACCCTCCTGTTGAGTAAATCCTTTAGCCACGAGACGAGCTTTGTACCTCTCTAATGTTCCATCTGCTTTATACTTCAGGGTATAGACCCATTTACAACCAACAACATTTTTACCAGGAGGAAGAGAAACAACTGACCATGTTTTATTGAGCTCCATAGCCTGAAGCTCCTCATTCATGGCCCCAATCCAGTGAGATGATAACATAGCTTGCTTAAATGTGGTTGGTTCTTCCTCAAGAGAATAAGCAAGAGCAAAAGACTGATATAAAGGTTGAAGGTGAGAATAGGTGAGAACAGAAGAAAGAGGATATAAGGAAGTAGAATTTTCTGGTGGTGGAGAAATTTGAGTAAGGGAACAATGGTAATCAGACAAATAACCTGGAGTTTTAGCATTCCGTTGTGGTCTAGCATTGAGAAGTCGTCCTTGACCTGTGCCTATTGAAACAGTTCCAGAACGAACCGATGGGGCACTAGGACGAACTGATGCAGATGCAGAAGGAATGCGCGCACTAGGATTATCTAATGCAGGTGCAGATGGTATAAAAACACTAGGAGAAGCTGAGACAGATGCAGAGGGAATACTAACACTAGGATGATCTAATGCAGATGTATGTGGAATACTATTCTGAGGACTGACTGATACAGAGGAGTCATCAAGAGGACAAACATGGATAGATTGAGAATTAGGACTCGGACTCACAGAAGAAGATAAAGGAGTACCAGAGACATTAGATGGATCATCATGTGAAGGACTAACCAACGGATCTAAAACTGCAGGAATAGGTAAAGGTAAAACATTTCTAGTAAACAAATCCACATTATGATGAGTATGAGATGTTTTAAAAGGAAAAAATGTCTCATAAAAAACAACATTCCGAGAAACACTAATGACATTAGAGTCAAGATGAAGAACTTTATAACCTTTGATGCCAGGAGAATAGCCAAGAAATACACATGATTGAGCTCTAGGTGTAAACTTAGTCCTATCTTTCTGCAAGGTGGATGCATAACATAAACAACCAAAAGACTTCAAAAAAGAATAGTCAGGAGCTTTATTCATCAACATTTCATATGGAGATTTATTATCAAGTAAGACAGAAGGTGTTCTATTTATCAAAAACACAGAAGTAAGGACACAATCACTCCAGTATATCAACGGAATATTAGATTGAAACATAAGAGCACGAGCTACATTCAATATATGCTGGTGTTTGCGTTCAACAACAGAGTTTTGTTGTGGAGTATATGTGCAAGAAAAATAATGAAGTATGCCATGATCTTTAACAAACTTAGAGAAATGTAATTCAGGAGCGTTGTCACTACGAATAGCTTTGATTGTAGTATTATATTGAGTACGAATAAACCGAAAGAAAGCAGGAAACACTTGAGAAACATCACTTTTATTCTTTAACATGTAAATCCAGGTTACACGGGTACAATCATCAACTAAAGTGAGAAAATATTTGTAACCTTCTATAGACTCAACAGAAAAGGGACCCCATGTATCTAAATGAATCAAATCAAATGGTGAAGACTTCACATTATTATGGGAAATGTATGGTAACCTTTTCTGCTTAGCTAGAGGACATACAGGACAATGATCAGACTCAGATATACTAGACTTAGGAATATGTAAAATACCAGATAATTGCTGTAACTTGGCAGAAGATGGATGTCCGAGGCGTTGATGCCAAAGAGTACCATCAACTTTCAAGGATCCACAGAAGTTGGCAGATGCAGAGACACTATCAGTATCCAAAATGTAAAGATTGTGCATGAGAATGCCTCTACCAATCATCGACCCCTGAATATGCTCCTGAATGAAACAAGAATTTGAGTAAAAATGAGCTGAACATTGTTCTTTCTGAAGTAAGCTACTAACACTAATCAAATTGAAATGAAAAGATGGCACATGTAAGACATCATGCAGGACTAGAGTATCAGAAAGATGAATAGTTCCTATATGAGTAATAGGTGATCTAGCCCCATCAGGTAATGAAACTGTAACATTAGAAACAGGTAAAGTATGACTAAACAATGCTAAATCAGAACAGACATGAGTTGTCGCTCCACTGTCAATTATCCAAGCCCCAGAAGGAATAGATTTTTGTATAGTGGAGAGAGATTGATGTTGAAAAGTAAGAATATGATTTTGAAAACGAAGACTAGAAGATGGAAAAGGAATTGAGACAGTACCAGCCGATGATTGGGCAGCCATGTAACCATTCTCTGAAATGGAACCAGGTTGGAAAGGAGCCGTAGGCTCTGAAGCCCTTGCATGAATCTGAAGTTGTTGAAGAATAGAATTCATCTGATCCTGGTTCATCTGACTAAGGTCAATAGTCATTCCAGTAGTGACTGGATTTGTGGTATACATAGAACCACCAGTGGTCACATTAGCTACTGTATTGAACTTAGCAGACTGATTAGGCTGGAACTGATTCTGAGCCTGATTCTGTGGGAAGGTGGGGCGAAAGTTATTCTGTCCTCGAGGAACAAAATTAGACTGTGAAGGCCCTCTATTCTGACCATGTCCAGAAGACTGTGAAAGCTTATGTCCTGGAGGATATCCATGGATCTTGAAGCATTTTTGTACTATATGACCAAGTTGGCCACAATAGGTACAAAGAGGTCTCTGTTTTGGCCTGAAATTGTTATGATGAGAAGCAGCAAGAATGGAGTTATCTGAGAGAGAAGACTCAGAGGGTCCAGAGTTCTGGAAAACTACTTGATCAAGCTTAGTAAGAGGCTTAATCGATTTCTGTCGTTCATCTTGAGCCACCATATTGAACACATCTTCAATTGTAGGAATAGGTTTCAACATCAGAATGTGTCTCCTTGTTGGCTCATAAGCTTCATTGAGTCCCATAAGGAACTTAGTAACTCGACTCCGTTCCTGCAACTTTTCCCACAATCCTGCAGCATTACACTCGCATTTGCCACAAGTACAAACAGGCAACTCCACAAAATTCTTATATTCTTCCCACAAGGTAACTAACTCAGTATAATATGTACTCACATCCAAAGAACCTTGTTGAATACTACTTAAACGTTGTTCTATTTCATAGACCCTAGGTGCATCGTCTTGCTTAAACCTAGCCATAAGATTGTTCCAAATTCCTTCAGCCGTGGATACAAAAAGTAAACTCTGACCTATTTTCTTCGAAACCGAGTTCATTAACCACGTCGCAACCATGTCGTTACATCGAGACCATGATCCAGCATCACGGTGACCATTAGGAGGTTTAGAAACTGTACCGTCAACAAAACCAAGCTTATTGCGGACATTGAGAGCCATCCTTATGGAACGACGCCATGAGTGAAACTCTGCACCTGAGGTAAGACGATCGGAGACCAGAATCAAGCCGGCATGATCGGAATTGTGAAGAAAATAGGGATTCTCGTACTGATCGATGCATTGGCGAGAAGAATCGGAGACATTTGGAATAGAATTCACCGGTGAAATAGTCGCCATGACACAAATCAGAGAAATCGAGCAAGAAGAAGCTCGTAAGCAAGAGGAATGTGCCGTATACAAGAGTAAAAGAAGATCGGCACAAACGGAGGTCAAACAAAAGAGAGAAATAAGATCGGAATCGTAGAAACGAAAAAGAAAATCTCAAACACCAACGAAATCAGAGTCGTGATGAAATCGAGAAGAAGACGACGATACGCAACACTCATCGGAATCAATCGGAGACGATGAAGATTGATCGGAAAGATGAAGAAGCTCCGTGACGGCGTCGAGAAAAAAAAAAAATTAGCGGAAGAGAGAGAGAATCGTGTTTGGCTAAGATACCATATCAAACACAGCCAAAATTAAATGTATTCTCATTAATTATACAGAATGTACAAGTATTCGTATATATACAAGTGTGGTCAACTATCAACAAGTATTAGTCAACTATAGTTTGTTAGTTGTTACTAACAAACTCTATGTACACTATCACTATCTAATAACTCCAATCCGAATAGTATTTCAATATGGGTTTTAGAGGATGCAAAGAAACAGGAATGGTCAAATCATTTTTTCTCACTTCATACTCATTACAAGGAGCTTTTGTCAAATATGTTCAAACTAGTTGGTACTACTGATGATGGTGACTTGATTTATGCACCAAAAATGTCTCGAGAATCTGTTATTGCATATATTGATCCAAAGAGAAAACGTATAGAAGAGTCGCATATAGCGGAATTGTGGATGATGATTTCTTAGAACGCAATAGACTTGGGAGCAAAGAAATGTGTCGGCTTCTATTTTTCCCTAATCACATCGAAAATTCTAAGGTCTTTGTAATTGTTTCTCTATGATTTTTTTTTACATATTTTCATGTCTATACATTTTACTTATAGTCTGTGGTTTTTTTTTATGATTTATCATTCCTTAATTTGAATTTATCCCTCGTTTTATTTACAATTACAAACGTTAATGCATAAGGGAACATTAAGCATATATTTCAACTTCTTTGAACATTAAGGCTGAAACTTAACGTGGAGCTAACATGTAAGAAAGAATCACTTGTCGCTTTTCTCGAATACTACTAGGAGGATTTTAATTTTGTTTTAAGCTGAGTTCATTGATGAGATGAGTAAGCTAATTATTGGAGATTTTTGGAGCCGTATAGGATTATTATGTGAGAAGAGGTGATTTGTGCTATCAGTGACAAGAACTAGCCAGTTTCTACAATATTCCATGTATTTTAATGAAGAGTCAGCTCTTGAATTTTGTCGGAAAGATGGAGTGAAAAGTAGACTTATTGAGTACGTTAAGGGACTTGTCAGAAAGAAGATGAGCAAAATCACTAGTTGCAACAAATAAAAAAGAGAAGATAATTTAAGGATAAAAAGCACCAAAATCCAAAGCAACTTCAACAACTAAACAAGAAGTCAAACGTAATCACACTAAACTTGTCATTCTGCTTCTTCTCTTGGACCTCGAGGAACTGGGACCAAACTTGGAAAATAGGTGCAATGCAAAGGCCAAATATCAACAACGGAATCTATTTGGATTTTGCTCACTAACTTATTCCCCCACAAAACATAGATCCAAGCCCGGCCAGTTTCATCGCAACAACACACGACAACCCTTTTATCGTCGATGAAGTAACTTGGTTGATATATGGTATGTCCTAAATCCGGCAAGTTAGGAATTGACACTTCCATGAAATTCATCCAAACAACATCATCATAGTTAATCTTGTTCTTCGTCACCCAAATCTCAATCTTCTTTGTTATGTGGCATTGTTTTAGCAACGAAAGCCGATCTTCTTTAAAACCCCCGACGACAAGAACATCCCGCGAATGGTTCTTTTGACATGGTAGATCACAAAATTTGAAGAAATTTTTTCTCGAAAAATCAAACGCCTGTACGTGGTACAAGGGATTAGTCTCGTTAGATAAAGCAACCCAATATAATTTTCCAATCAACGATACACCACTTGTGGCTACGCCAGGGATTGTCCAATATAAGTTCATCTCCTTCCAAGAAGACACAATGGTCGTGTAAACATTTTCCTTGACTCTCGTGTTACCATCATAACGTATGCCCTCAATTTGTAAACCAGGTTTGTTCTCGATCAAACTAGTTTGTTTCAACCACGGGTTCAAAACAACGACAACTTCATCCATGCAAAGTAGCAAGAACTCATTGCAACCAATTAAGTTTTTTGGTATTTGAGATCCTAAACCAGGAATATCCAATGTTAACTCACGTACAACTATCTCGGGATCGATGTTTACCGAGTAAATCTTGGATTCTGTTGTCAAGATGAATCGGAACGTGGACTTGTGATTGTTGATAAACGTCTTGTCGTCGAAAAGAGCGTTCCATTTTTTGGATACGGTTCTGAAGCAAACAAGAGATTTAGGAGGGACACGAGAGAGTATCTCTTCGATCAACTCCCATGGAAGCTTCTCCTCATGCGCCATTTCCTAACTTATCAGGTTATATATATGGTTAGCAATACCCACTAATTAAAATTTAAACTTCAAACTCTGAAAACTAATCTAATACCAGACAAAACACATGAGGAGTAAGAGAAAAACCTGAATAAGAGACTCGATTTTGGGCTGGATGGAGGCTAAGAAAAATCAATCAATCGGAGAGATACTGAGGTTGATTCGTCGCCCTTTATAATTACCGAGATTTTTTTACAAAACAATTAATGATTTGTTTAGATATCTTCTAGATATTAAAAACCACATTTATTAATGAATTTTTTACAAAACAATTAATGATTTGTTTAGATATCTTCTAGATATTAAAAACCACATTTATTTCTAAGTTAGATATCTTCTAGATATCTAGAAATTCTAACTACTACTTGTTTCAATGATTCTAATTTTTATTGTCAACTACATTTAAATACTCCTAAATTTACCAAAAACAATTTCATAAAGTACTAGGTTAGTAGTGCAAAAGCATGGATTTAATTGTAACCAATAAATTAATTTAATATTTATTTTTTAATTTTATTTCAATATATATATGTTAAAAAATATGGTATCACTCAATTCAATGTAGATATGTTTAAATTTTTTGATATCATTTAGTTTTTGAAATCTCAAAGATAAATAATAGATATTATTGATTAGTATGCATTATATATATATATATTTATTTAAAAAAAAATATATATGTTAAGATTTAAAAGTAGTTAAATAAGTATTTTGGGCAAATTTAATAATGTAATGTTTGACAAATATAATAGTAGATGACTAAAAAATATATAATTAATTAAATAGAAAAATTATTAAAAAAAATTATGTTAAGATTTAAAAGTAGTTGAAATAAGTATTTTGGACAACTGGAATAAAATAATGTTTGACAAATGAAATTATAGATGACTAAAAAATATATAATTAATTAAATAGAAAAGCTAAAAAAATTCGAATGAGTCACTGATGGATGGTTCTTCTAACATGGTAGATCACAAAATTTTGAGAAAATTTCGCCCTGAAAGTTATACTTATGTATATTGGCCGTATCTATGTGTATAGAGTTATATGGTTTATATTAATTGGGCTTTGGGTTAAAGTGTTAGGTTAAGCCATCATCATCTTGTATAAATAAGTTGCTTTGTACATCTCAATACACAAGTCAATTTCCACATGGTATCACGAGAGAAGATCCTTTAAACGCTTAAAATTTTTCATCGATCTCTTTTGTTTCTTCTGTTCTTGAAATCTTAAAGTCTAGATTTCATAGTTATTTTTCTTGTTTCACGACTTCAATAAATTTTGTCAACATTACCGATCTTCAACAAACGGAGGTCCTTGAAAAGGGTGAGCTAGTTGCTTCAATCTCACTGTATACTCTATATGCTTCTGACAATCCAGGAGCAATGATAACCTCGGTTCGCTTAAACGGAGAGAATTACAACGAATGGTCGTCGGAGATCTCCAAGCTAAAAGAAAGACGGGTTTTATCACTGGAACATTGAAGAAGCCATTGGACGACAACCCTGATTTGGACAATTGGCTCATCGTCAATTCAATGATCGTGGGATGGATCTGAGCTTCCATCGAACCAAAAGTCAAATCCACCGTCACATACATCTTAGATGCTCATCAGCTTTGGGAAAATCTAAAGGAGAGATTCTCAATTGGCAACAATGTTCGAGTTCATCTCATCAAAACCCAACTTGCCTCGTGTAGACAAGAGGGTCAGTCCGCGATGGACTATTATGGGAGGCTTTCCTCTCTTTGGGAAGAATTTCAAGTTTATCGTCCTGTTCATGTGTGCTCGTGTGGCGCCGCATCAGCAATGGCAAAAGAGAGAGAAGAGGAAAAGATCCACCAATTTGTCATGGTCTTGATGACTCGAGATTTGGAAGTATTTCTACTACCATAATCGGGCTTGATCCTCTTCCCTCTATTGGAGAAATTTATAACAAAGTAGTGAGAGAGGAACAAAGACTTGCTTCAACTCGTGGTCGTGATCAGAACGAAGCAGTCGGTTTTCTTGTACATCGTGACAACCAAGGACCACATGAAGCTGGCTCGCGTCTGAAATCTGATTCGGTTACTAAAACAGAGTCCCAATCACGATCTGAAAACACAATTCTAAGATCACAAATGTTATGCTCACATTGTGGACGATCTGGTCATGATAAACGTGACTGTTGGCAGATCGTTGGCTATCTGGAATGGTACCATGGAAGCAATGGAGGACATGGTTCAAACAGTGTTGGCCGTAGAAGAGGAGGAGGACACAATGTTGGTGGTTGTGGTTGTGGGCAGGCTAATGTGACTCATGCCACAAGCTCTAACTCATCATCCTTCCCTGAATTCACCAACGATCAATGGAGAGTTCTCACTCTAATGATTCATGAAAAGTCAGACACAAATCCATCTGATCGATTGTCTAGTAAGGCTAAACTTGGTGACGTTATTCTCGACACAGGAGCTTCCCACCATTTGACAGGATCTCTGTCGTTGTTGGCTAATCTCGAGACTATATCACCTTGCTCTGTAGCGTTTGCCGATTGAGGCAAAACCTTTGCCATGAGCATGGGTTCCATTGCACTTTCGGATAGTATAATGTTGCCGAATATGCTATATGTGCCTGATCTAAATTGCACTTTGATCTCTGTTGCAATACTTTTTAAACAAATCAATTGTTTTGCACTTTTTACTGATACGATATGTGTTTTGCAGGATCATTTTTCGAGGACTCTGATTGGAACCGGTGAAGAGCGTGATGGTGTGTATTACTTCACAGATTTGGTCTCAGCAAAGAGTCATCGGGTCGTTGGTACTTTTGATCAAGCCTTGTGGCATCAACGTTTGGGACATCCGTCTTTTTAAGTGTTTTCGGATTTGTCGTTTCTTTCAAATTCAATAAAACCAGCTAGCTCTAATCCGTGTGACGTGTGTTTTAGAGCTAAGCAAACTCGTGAAGTATTTTATGATAGTTTCAATAAAGCATCAAAATGTTTTTCACTTATTCATGTTGATGTCTAGGGCCATATCGTGTTCCTTCCTCGTGTGGTGCAATGTATTTTCAAACCATCGTAGACGATTTTTCTAGAGCTGTATGGACATATCTGCTACTAGCAAAATCAGAGGTTAAGGATGTTTTGAAGAATTTTTTTGCATATTGTAATGTCCTCGATCCGCGATAAGCTCGTGGAGACCGGACCATGGTCGGGAATTGGGCAAGGCTTCGGGAAAATCATATGGAAGCTCGGCCAATGGTCCATGAAGGGACTAAGTCTAGTTTTTGGGAGGATTTAGTCGGAAATAGAAGAAATGAGCTGGAATATCGAGCTGGGTCAGCTGGATTAGTTGCCAGGAAGCTGGACTAGCTGCCGGGAACCTCAACTCAGCTGGACCAGCTGCCAGGAAGCTCAACATAGTTGAAAGGAGTGTTCCACAGTTGAGTTAGCTAACTAGCGGATTGGGCGGTTATGGGCAGTTGAGCGGTTAAGGCCGAAAGGTTTCAAAGATCCACTCGCACCCATTCGTAGGTTTTGGCCGAACGGGTGCCTTAGGGTACCTCGCGACCATTCGATAATTGCCTATCAAAGAAGGCCTTGGGGTCGGTTTTGAGGAACACGATTACAAGGAAAATTCCCACAAAACTCTCGGAAGAACTCGAAAGAAAGAAACACTGAGAGAAACACCGAGAGAATCGATAAAGAGAAAGCTTAACGAGAAAGCCTTGCGGAGACTAAGGATCAGCGTGTTGTTCGGGAGAGATCTCACTGGGATTACCTAGTCCCTTAGAAGAGGAGACGCGGTAAAGCGCCCCTTCGGTACGTGTGCTAAGGTTGGTGCGAATCCTTGCCTTTATGCTCGGAGTCGAGGCTACCGGTGATTCGGTGATTTCCGGACTCTCTTAGGATAGACTCGGGATACTTTAGATCGACTTGATCTTGGTCAGATTCAGACTTACGCTTGAGGATGATCGGCGGTAAGGCGAATCACTTGGGTATCTTGACAGATTCGGTGATTCGGCCTGATCCAAAGGCGGTGATCCTCGACGCCATGTCTCGGATTCGGCTAAGTCATTAGACCGTATGATATAGGCATCTCGGCATATGCATTAAACCGATATCTTAGCGAGTTCGAATACTTATGTTCCTTCGGTTTCAGGAAAGATGGTGATCGTGGGAAGGATCATACTTAGTCGCGTGAAGACTCGTGGCCGAGATCTAAGGGTGGTGTTAGTCCGGAATTACTTAGGATCGATATATGTTGTAATAGCATAATGCAAACCTTCAATGTTATCGAATCTTATGATAGTAATTAATAAAGATCTCGTTTGTTTGCTTATTTCTATCTTCTTTCGAAAGTTCTTGCATAGATTACGCGGAATCGTACAACTGAACCTCGAAAAGAACTTATTTAAAGAATGGGCCTAAAATTTGACGAAGTGACACGGGAATCTTTTGGGATCAGGTCGGGAGCCTCCGAGTCCAGACTAAGTGTCCGGATGCGGGTATTTCACATATATAGAAAGACAATTTGGAAAGCAAGTTAAAACCGTTCGAAGCGACAATGGTCCTTGCTTCTTACTTCAAAGAACATGGGATTATTCATCAAACCTCGTGTGTCGCAACACCTCAACAAAATGGAAGGGTTGAAAGGAAACATAGACACATTTTGAAGGTTTCTCGAGCACTTATGTTTCAAGCTAATCTTCCGATCAAGTTCTGGGGAGAAGCTGTTTTGACCGCTGCATACCTAATAAATCGAACTCCAACTTCGATTCACAAAGGACTCTCGCCGTATGAGATTCTACATGGAGTTAAACCTGATTATAAATAGTTGAAAGTTTTTGGCTGTACTTGTTATGTACATCGAAGAGCTCGAGACAAAGACAAGTTTGGAGAACGTAGCAAACCCTGCGTCTTCGTTGGCTATCCATTTGGCAAAAAAGGATGAAAAGTTTATGATATTGAAAGCAACAAGATTATGTTTTCAAGAGACATTGTCTTTCGTGAAGATATTTTCTCCTTCGCTAACCCGCAAACACCAAGCTCAGCATTATCATCACCTCACGATATTCATGATGAGGATTGGTTTGTGGCACAATTGCAAGGGGGGAGTGATACTAATTCTGTTTCACCATTGGAGAATTCTTCGCATTCACCGCATGTTGAGACAATGACATCCGAGCTCCAGCCTAGCACGAAGAATTCATCGGGTAACAATGGAAAAAACACGTCAAATTCTTGTGATGGCAATGGAGAAAACGTATCTGATGCACCTGAAGTGATCGAATCAACACATAAGACAAAGGAAGTAGACCAAAGTTTGGAAAACAATGTCGAAGTTATTTCGAATATTGAGACTTCTGAAAATCTTGGAAGAGGACAACGAGAGAAGACCAAATCTGTGATTCTAAAAGATTATGTTCTTTACAACACGACCAACTCTTCTAATACACATCACACTCTCCCTCCGACCGATTGTATGACAGATGATCAATTTTCTTCAGGTTACAAGGCATATTTGACAGCCATCACCATTGCCATGGTTCCGAAAAGTTTCAAAGAAGCAGTAGGTATAAAAGTTTGGGATAATGCTGTGACAAAAGAGGTTGTAGCTCTTGAAGACACTCATTCTTGGGACATTACCGATCTCCCTCCGGGAAAAGAAGCAGTTGGTAGCCAATGGGTGTTTCGTATAAAGCACAACTCGGATGGTTCGATTGAACGTCATAAGGCATGACTTGGGATTCAAGGTAACAATCAAATTGAAGGAGAATACTATAATGAAACGTTTGCTCCGGTAGTCAAGATGTTTACAGTTCGTACTCTCCTTCGTATAGTGTAGCAAAACAATGGGAAGTTTACCAAATGGATGTGCAAAATGCATTTTTGCATGGTGATCTTGAAGAAGAAGTGTATTTGAAATTACCTCCGAGATTTCGTCATACACATCCTGGGAAAGTTTGTAGATTGCGAAAATCATTGTACGGTCTTAAACAAGCTCCGAGATGTTGGTTCAAGAAACTTTCTGATGCATTGATTAAATTCGGTTTTGTTCAGTCCTACGACGACTATTCGCTTTTCATGTATTCTTGCAAAGGAATTGAGTTGAGAGTGTTGATATACGTTGATGATCTCCTTATTTGTGGTAATCACACTCATATGCTCCAAAAGTTTAAGGAATGTTTGGGCCGATGCTTTGCTATGAAAGATTTGGGTAAGTTGAAATATCTTTTGGGTATTGAAGTAAGGTATATGCTTGTCTCAGAGGAAGTATGCACTTGATATAATTACGGAGGCAGGTAACCTCGGGTCTCAATCAGCACATACTCCTCTTGAGAAAAATCATAAACTCGCGGTTGTGGAAAGTCCATTCCTTGCTAATCCGAAAAAGTATAGACGTCTTGTGGGGAGGTTAATCTATCTTCTAAATACTCGACCGGAATTGTGTTACTCAGTACACATTTTATCGCAGTTTATGCAAAAACCCAAAGAAGCTCATTGGGATGCGGCTCTTCGTCTTGTTCGATTGTTGAAAGGCACGTTAGGACATGTCATCTTATTACAATCTGATTCCGATCTTTCGCTTACAGTATATTGTGATGTTGATTGGTCCTCCTGTCTGTTAACTAGAAGGTCTCTTAGTGCTTTTGTAGTCATGCTTGGTGGTTCACATATCGCATGGAAAACCAAGAAACAAAAGACGGTCTCACACTCTTCCGCTGAAGCCGAATATAGGTCTATGGCTGATGTTCTTCGAGAAACAAAATGGGTTCGTAAGCTTTTGACTGCTCTTGGCATTAACCAATCTGCTCCAACACGCTTCTTTGGTGATAGTAAGGCTGCAATTCACATTGCGGCAAATCCTGTATTTCATGAACGTACAAAACATATCGAGAATAATTGTCACTCTATTCGTGATGCAGTTGAAGCAGGGATCATTGTTACTCATCATATTAGCACGGACTCACAAATTGCAGACATTTTAACTAAAACTCTTGGACGTGTTCCTTTTCAGCGTTTAGTGTCCAAGTTGGGCATTCAACTTCCTCCTGCTCCAACTTGAGGGGGAGTATTGGGCCGTATCTATGTGTATAGAGTTATATGGTTTATGTTAATTGGGTTTTAGGTTAAAGTGTTAGGTTAAACCATCATCATCTTGTATAAATAGATTATTTTGTACATCTCAATACACAAGTCAATACAATATCAATTTCCACATTGTACGTGGTAAATATAAGTGCTCTAATTCCATGTAATAATTTTAGTGAATGGAGAATGGAATAGAGAATAAGAAAGAGAACATAATGGATATGAAGAATAGAGGTAATGAAGGTATTTCCTGGATACCGTTTTTATAAGCGAGAAAGAAAATAATAGTAGTGAGATTTCATCTCTATGCATGAAGGAGATCTAGGATAACAAAAAAAATAAGTGTTGAAATTAAACATATTTTATATTAAAGAGACAAGATCTGATTCCAAACAGTTTAAGTGATAAAATGTAAATCTCTTTAATATTATTAACGAGGTGATTTTTTTTTAACGTGCTTACATGTCAACATCACAATCACTTTTTCACCAAACAATTGTGACGTAACTGGAAAAAATGTGATTAAAATCTCCTACAAGTAAGTTTATACGGCTTTCCATAAATTAACCCCCTTAATATTATTAGAGAGATGATTTTTTTGAATGTGATTACATGTCAACACCACAATCCCTTTCACCAAAACAATTGTGACATGGCTAGAAAAAATGTGACATGACAAATATGAATCATAATCAAATCTCTTACAAGTAAGTTTATAATGTTTTCCATAAATTAATCACAATTTTTTTTAACCATTAAGAATTAAAGATTTTCGTTTTCCATTCTAAATTTATGTAGAAACTAGATGACTCCTCACTTTCTACGCGGATTTATATCTACAAAAATAAAATAAATTTGAAAATTAATTACAAATTGTAATTTTATTATTTTTTTTAGGTTTGGTTTTGTAGGTTTTTTAATTTTTGGTTCATGAATATATGTTTTAAGTTAAAAGACATATAAATACATAGAATATTGTTTCAGTTCGTATTTAAATTTTAATCAAATATATATATATAAATTTTAAATAAATGGGACCAAATAAATGTTCGTATTGAAATTTTAATCAAATATATACCTTAATTTAAATAAATGTTCGTATTCAAATTTTGAACTTTTTTTAGTTAGTTTCATCGTCAAATTTAGATTTTGGGACTAAATATATTTAACTTAGTAATAAAGAAATTACAGCGGTGTTGCGATATCTATTTTTATTTGATCTTTTCATATATTTAATTCAATATAATGTCTTATAAAATGTACATTTTCTAATTCAAATTGGCAAATATCACATTCTTGTGGATGCTTGGTCGAATGTATTTTGATCGGCAATGGCAATGGAAATTTTTTTATAAGAGAATGTATCTTATATATATATATATATATATATGAGTAATTAATAGAATTAGGTTTAAGAATTACAAATAGTAAATGTTGTTAATGGGCTATGTATTTTAATGAAAAAATGATGAAGAGGGATCAAATGGGCCACGATTTTGGTTAATGAGGTAAGTAGAATTAGTCAATGAATTAGGCAATGATTTAATTAGTCATGTTACATATGACATGACTTTTGTTTTATATAACGTTGAAGGAGAAGAAGACACATAAGCACTTTTGTAACACTCCAGATTCTAGAAATGTTTGGTGCATTGTCTGAGAATATGTGGTGCATGCAGAGAGGCTTAAAAGAATTGATTTGACTACCTATGTCACCAAAGTGTACTTATCTTTTCGGTCACTTGTCTTGAGAGAACTCCAGAGTTAAGCGTGCTTGAGCTGGAGCAATCGAATGGTGGGTGACCTACTGGGAAGTCATTTCCAGTACCGGGCGAGTGAGGCCAAAACTCGGGGAAATATCGCGTGGTGATTGTAGGGTCAGTAAACATACATTTCGAGTCTCCCGGACTAACGCACCGACCGTCGAAGAAGTCTCGGCTTGCGAGCCGAGAGTGGGCGTGGGGCGCGGTCGGGGCGTTATAAGTGGTATCAGAGCCGAACCTTGACGAGTGTGGGTATAACACTGTCAGGGTAACGATCTTGGGACGCAACAAGGACGTTGCGCGCTGTGAGAGGGGGTGATTGTACCACCCCAGATTCTAGAAATGCTTGGTGCATTGTTCTGAGAATATGTGGTGCATGCGGAGAGGCTTAAAAGAATTGATTTGACTACCTATGTCACCAAAGTGCACTTATCTTTTCGGTCACTTGTCTTGAGAAAACTCCAGAGTTAAGCATGTTTGAGCTGGAGCAATCGAAGGATGGATGACCTACTGGGAAGTCATTTCCAGTACCGGGGGAGTGAGGCCAAAACTCGGGGAAAGATCGCGTGGTGATTGCAGGGTCAGTAAACATGCATTTCGAGTCTCCCAAACTAACGCACCGACCGTCGGAGAAGTCTCGGCTTGCGAGCCGAGAGTGGGTGTGGGGCCCACGGCAGGGCGGTCGGGGCGTTATAACTTTGGTAAAAATCACCTTCCTAATCATATTTAGGGGATTGTTGTTTCTCGTTTATAAATAGTTTATAAATTGATTATTATCACAATCAAATGTTAGAAAAAAAATTTTATAAAGAAATTAATAATAAAGACTTACCAAATTTTAAAAGAGATTTGTTTATGTTTGTGAAGAAAAAAAGCTTCCCAATAACTTATTAAATTTAACATAACTTATTATATAATTCAAATAAATATGAGTTGTACATTTGTTTCTATGTTTTAAAATATTAAATAATTTATTTGTACTCTAAATTTTGGTTAGGATTTTCAGACAAACCAAAGTTAACATAACTTATTATATAATTCAAAGAAATATAAGTTGTACATATTTACTTAAGAAATGAGGACTCCTTAAACTAATGTTCTGAATAATATTTTGATTAAAATGTAAATACAAGCCAAAATCAAACAATACAAACTTATCTATAGTAAGATTATTTTCTTTTTTGATATTGTTACTCACAAATAATTCACATGGCTATAATCAAATAGACATTGAACATAATTAGAAAAAAATTAATCATAAATAAAAAAATTCTAATTTATTGGATATTTTAACAAGTAAATAATATTTAGATACTAATTTTAAAATTAAATTTATTTGATAAAAAGGTAATTGATCAAAATTTAAATTGAAACCATATTATCGTCTTAGTATATACCTGATTCTAAATGATATTATTCATAACAAAAAAGTTTTAAAAAAATCTTAAAGACCAAAAATGAACCAAAAATAAATTATAATATTGTTAACTCTTATAAAATATTAATCCACGTATAACAGAGTGAATCATCTAGTTATATATATATATACCAAGTTGGAAAATAATTCTATGAACAGATGAGTTCCTCTCGTAGAAAGTACAGATCATCTTTTTCTTTATAATTTTCTTGCATGCAAATAAAAACTTAATAGACATTTAAAGAAGTGAAATAAGTTTGGAATGTGAAGTTGTAATGTCAAGTGGTCAAAGGAGAAGCCGCCGCAGAGCCCGCGTGTAATGTGTGAGTGCCCAAAGAGTGAAAATGTTTCTATAGGTTGGATAATGGAGATTCACATTCATCTTAAACACTCCCATTAGTTCCTGTAAAGTTTTAGAAAAGTAAAATTAATTGTTACAAATTCTATAGTTTTGTACCACTAATCTATATGTTACTAATTAATTATATGCACTTTAAAGCATGTTGTTTATGTTGAAGTGCATGCAATTATAATCACCTGTTGCGGGAAATCGCCATTATCCAACTGCGAATTGATCAACACTTTAGCAGCACGATGTACCGGCAAAGGATCTCTTTCCATCTGATCTCCCATAATTAGAACCATAAGTGCTTGCCCTGTATTCACAACATTTGTTTTGTTTCCCACTAAAGGAGTATATTTCTTGGTTGGACAAGATAAATAGCTCTCTCCCCATCCGCCCTCAGGGTTTTGCGTGCTCAGAAGGAACTGAACCGCTCTACGAATCGACTCACAGTTATTGTAAGTCTTTCCTGTAGCCACAAGACCTCTTACCGCAAACAAAGTCCCATATATGAAGCACACTCCCCAATTTCCATACCATGAACCATCCACCTTTTGCAAGTCCTCAATGTACTTCACGCCCTTTGCTATAAATTTTTCAATTTCATCATTCCTGTAGTCGGGAAACTGTTTCGAAAACTGAGCCAACGCTACTAATGCTGATCCGGTACATTCTACATACCTAAACATACAAATATGATACAGTATAGTTTAAACCAATTTATTTTATTTTATTATAAAGAGTAATAGATCGATGAAGAAAGGGTGGTGAATATAGTACTCATGCTCAACGACCGCGTCTTCAATAAATTCAACTGGACTAAGCCACTGCATTTATTGGAAGCATTGCTAATGTTACGTATGCATTGATTTATATAAAATAAGTTACAAAAAACTCTTACAAATTTGAAATTACTGAATATACATATATTACCTCTAACCAGGTTTTCCCACTTGCTGGTTCCCATGCTGCTATACCTCCGTTGTCGCTCTGTAAAAATTTTATTTACAAAACATTTATTTTATATACCATTTTTTAGTTATGGCATAAGAAATCATTTTGTTTGATAAAAAATATCACGTATTAATATATTTATTACTGAATATGCATTTATTATGATTTGAGTGTTCCAATGATCTTAATTAGAGACTTGTAGAAATTGTCACCAATGGAAAATCTATCTTATAGTATATACTATAGTGTACCGATTTTTAAATTATATACTGTACTTTGTAGTGTTTAAGATGATATCATTTAGAGAAGCATAGGCAATGAGTTTCTTAACTTCTTTACCTGCAAATAGAGAAGCAAATCAACGGCATCAAAGAGTTTTTCGACATCCATCTTCTGGCCAGTAAACTCGACGGGCATGCTCTCGAAGAATAAACAGCACTGTCCGATCATATATTAGTATCAGGATTGGCTTACCAAAATATATGTTTAAAGTTGAGAGTAATGACTAAAAAAAAAATTATTACCTGTAAACTTTCAGCGGTACAATCTGAGACCGACCAGCCTTGATCTTGGTCTGAAAATGTCCATCCACCTTTTGCTTTGTGTCGAAACATTTTCATGTGATCACCTGGAGGGTTTTCTATAACTTGAGATTTCTTCAAGTAACTGTATCCTTTAATTAATGTTGATCTAATATCATCATCATCATCAACACCGTCTAGTAGGACATGTAGCGACAAGACTGTATCCCATAATTGGCTACCAAAAGACTGCACAAGGTACATGTGTTAATGCATTTAATTAATAAGTATGATAATCAAGAAGAAAGAACCTGAATTTTCAGGCCATCCTCGCCAATCCATATGAAATCGGGGACTCGCGCAAGATGTTTCTTAAAATAATCACCCTCTGGGTCTTCTACCCAACATGCAAGCATATGAAAGACCTATGAAAAAAAGAGAACAAAATGAACTAAGTACATTTAAAAAAATCTTATTCTACCATATACTAAATTAAACTAGGAGAAGACAATTTTCTTAAAAGAAAATACTTCTTGGTTACAAATAGAACAGCACAACAACAATTACCTTTGGCAAAGATCCGCCTGTAATGTATCTAGTGGCTTCATCATGATAGTGAATGAGTTCCATAGTGGTTTGGAGAGCTCTTTCTCTTATGATGTTTTTGAAAGGCCAACGATTTACGATACTCTCTGAAAATAGATGAACACTTTTCCAAAATAATTCTTGCATAAATGATTGTGGATAGTAAAGATCTTCCTGCATGAGCATCATATCATATTTTAAGTATCAATCATCTCAGATATACTTTTTTATAAGAAAAATATTTTTTTATCAAAAAGTAAATTTTGATCATATTTACTAATTGTTTCTATAATTTGAACTTTATGGATAGTTTAAATTTTGTTATATATATAAATATATGTATATATATATATATCTTATAAATGCCTAGACAACATAAAAATTGCCTAGGCTCCGATTAGGAGTTTTAGGCGCCCCTACTCATTTCTTTTGCACACTGATTTCTTATTTGTGTGTTTTTTTATGTTTCCTGTTATTTGTGACTTACATTTGCACACCGATTTCGTGTTTGCCTCCAATTGATTTTGGCGTAAGGCTCCGGATACAATTCTTCTCTGAGCTGAAGAATGAGAGATGTTGATCTTGCAACAAATTTTTTACCATACAAATATGACAAACCCATGAAAACATCCCGTACATAAATCCAGAGTGTCCCTGCACTTACACATGTATTTTTAAAAGATCAGCAAAACTAATTTCTAATCAGATATATAACCAGTACCACTACGATACAAGATTTCTATTTTCAAACCTCCATTGACATAAAAAGACGAAGGAAGGAACCAGAATTCGGGGGGTATAGGTTTGCAGCCAGACCAATCATACACTCCAAGAATCTGCACAAAAAAAACTGAACTTGACAAAAATGTTGAAGTTCACCAAAGAAATAGTTTGTTTACAATTGCTTAATGAAACAAAAAAATTTCAAGAAACAAAAAATAGTGATTTTCTATATATATTATATTAATATCTTTATATAATAAACCAAGAATGGATCAACATATGTATTCTAGACATTTTTGCTAGTGTTATTATGGCCTTAACACTGGTTCAAACCCGCATAAGTCATGATTTTTGACAAAAAAAACAATCAACAGGAGTGTGGTGATACATACCGAAAGCCAAGCTTTTCCCATCAAGGGTGTGTAGGTAGCACCACCGTGGTCAAGGATCCATTTACGAGCCCTTGCACAAGAACTTCCTTGATCATCAAGACCAGCTTCTACTCCCACAATTCGCAAACAAATGTAGTTGATGACTGTGCAGAACATATTACTGTGGCTTTCTACACATAATCCCCAACCGCCATCTTCGTTCTACAAACCAATTTTTCATAGTCTTAATTTTTATATTGAATATATGCATATTATACAGTAAAACTCTATAAAATAATACCGTTGAGACTCTGATATTTTATTAATTTATAAATATATAAATTGTATAAACATATCAATTGGGACCGAATAAAGTTATTGATTTATCGCGTATCAATTTATAGAATATTTACTATATATAGGTCAATTTGGTCGGTTCTTTTCGGGCGCCTAGTTTTGGTGTATATGTATATATACTCTAATGTACCTGATGGTTGTACAAGTAACGTAGAAACTCTACGCGATGCTCGAGAGTGAAGATATTCTCCAAATGTCCAGTGATGTACAAGCATATGAACTGCACATGATGTATTGTTTTACAATATATGATTTGATTAATTCGAAAGTCCATATTTTTTTTTAAATGGTATAGTTTTTGGAGTAACTCACAAAAGGGGCGTGAAAGAACATGGAACCAGAGTTTTCAGCAGGCCAGTGTCCATCATCAGCCTGCAAGGCCGTGAAATAGAGTAACCCTCTTCTCAGTGCCGTCTTTGCATCTTCATATGTTATTTTCTCAGCATCGTCGACTCTCACTCGCGGAATCTTTTGCTCAAACTTCTTCTCCTTAAGAAACTATCATCATATTGTCCACAGAAAAAAAAAACAAAAAGGTTTATTTTATGTGATACAAACGAAATTTTATAAGGTGTTCTGTGTTCAAATGAAAGACTTGAAAAAAGTGATTACTTGCATCCGCCAAAGGAGATCGGCATTGGCCTTGAAACGAGACTTGTTGTCTGAAAAATTTCGACGAGCCTTGTCGACTTCAGCTAGTTCCTCCGGAGAGCCTGCATTGGCATCAAACTCCCAAATCTGTCTCCCAACGTAGTTGTTGGTGGTGAATAAGTGACTGTCATGTCGAACATTAGCTCCAATTCTCAGCCTCCACATTTTGTGTCAATCCTGGTTTACTAGGTAAGAAAGAACACGTTACATATATATATATATAGATACATATTTGTAAATTTAGATGTAAGAAACTTATTTGACCAAAAAAAAAAAAGATGTAAGAAACTTATATGTGTATTCATCGTTGCATATATCACGGTTTTTTTGTTGATAAAATATGTATAACACGTTATTAATACATATTCAACAAGCTGAGGTGTGACGATGCATCATGTGGAGTTTACCCTAAATTTTTATTATTTTACCCCGACATAAAAAAACTGTGTTGAATGGCCCAAAACAATGAAAATTGATGTGTATATTATATTCCATATCAAAATATTTTCAAATTGGTGCAATTTTTTTGTTTTCCACAAATACCAACTATAGCTTCATGTAATTTTATTTCAAAGTAATTGATTTTGGGTGATTTAATGTAATATACACCAATAACAAAAAATGTAAGCGATAGGCGAATTCGGAAAAACAATTACACCTCAGCTAAGAAAAAATATTGCGGACAAAATAACCCCTTCGAAATGCATGCCATGTATTCAGATTGTTTGTCGTGGGACTCGTGCCATAGATACATGATTTTCATCTTCTTGTTGAAAAAGCAAATACTACATATTGCATATAATCGTTTGTAAGAACATCCACAACACATAGATACCACGTGAGTTTTTCAAATATAATAGTATTAAAAGACTGGCTATAATATCCCACAAAATATTCAAAATAATCTAAAAGATTTTGAAAATTATTTTAAAACGATATCTTAGCGATATCTACTCCTTCCCAACTTCATTTTTTTTTTTTGTTCAACACATTCTTTTTCATTAATACTTAAGTTGGAGTGCTACATGGCTGCAAATGCAGATTGAAACCAATAACATAGAGGAAAATAAAAATCATAACTAATAGACAGCGAATCCAAAGGAACCCCGGATGCGTCAAAACAAGTTTCAAGGGATAGGTTAAGCGGTTAGAGTCATAGACCAAAACCGGAAGCTTCTTAAAAAGGGCTTCAAAATCGATTGCAAGCAAGTCGATCTTCACTTCTTCTGCCACTGACGGCAATAGAACATCATAAGCTGCCATAAAGGTTGAGCTTTTGTAATCACACTCCATAGGAGTGGTTGGAATAGGTCTCTCTTTGGTGGAGACATGTATCCCGACGTAACCAGGCATAAACATGCTAGTTACTGGAAGACTATGGGTCAAACCCAATAAAATACAACTCCGGGCTAAAATAAGATTGAAGTCGACGGAAACAAATTGTCCCGTTGTCCCTTCGCCGGCGAGGAATAGGACTAGAAGTTTTGTAGAAGAGGAGCATAAGGTGGTGGTGATAGTAGACTCGCCAAGGAGAATAGAGTCATTCGTTGGTGAGGTGAAGCCGTTGGAGTAAACTTGCCTCTCGGCCAACAAAGCAAATCTCCAAACCGATGATCGATGAGAAGTTGGAGATATTCTTGAGCTTGTTGGGCTAGAGGAAACAATGAAAAATTTGGGCCAGGCCCATATAAACATTTCAAGTCCATTAAGAGGTCTCGTAAGGTAGAGGAAACGACCTTTTCTTGTCGGTGGTTTACACCGGAATACATCAGCGCATGGTCCGAGATAAGTTGGAGAGCAGCTAAGTCGAGCCAGCAAAGCTATAGCAGAAATCGCTGGCTTAGATTTGGGAGATTTCAATTTTACATGGGATGTGCCGTTTCCACGGTGGAGGGTTGAAGAGTTGGAACCGTCGGAGTGTTTGTCACCGGTGCTAAAACGACGACGGCGGTGAGACCCAAGCAGACGATAGGAGGGATAAGTAGCCTTACACAAGTATGGAGAAGGGTACCACAAATCTCCCTCGGTACAGAGGGCGGAAACAACGATGTCGAGACCGACTCTCTCAACGAAATTCACCGGAGGAGAGAAGCATTCAAAACATGGAGTTGCATGTGAGAGCCTTCGAAGGTTGGAAGAGAGGGACAATGGTGGAGATGAGTGAGCTATATCCGGCGGATCCGGTGGAACCGGAGGTTCCGGAAGCCGGAGCTGGTTAAAGAGCACCAGAGAGATCTTCGACCGGCGGTAAGTAATAAGGCTGAACCGAGCTGTCTGGTTTGTCGGCGCGGAGGAAGGAGGCGGGAAGACAAACATCGGAACCGGATTATATACCATCGTGGATGAGAGCGAGAAGGAGCTGACCGGAATCAATCAAGATGAGGAAGCGAGCGTCACCGGAGAATCGCCGAAGAGATTCATTTGTGGTGGTGAGCGGCTACCTCGGGGATTGAACCTGAGAGCCCCAACTTCATTTGTTACTCTATCATTTACGTATAATCCTTGGCTCGACAATGTAATGGCTGATACTTTGACGAAGAAGTCCCTTAGAGACTTCACAAGTTCAACGTCTTCTATGTAACAAACTTAACCTTTATAATGAAAGTGGCATAGGGCTTAGCTATCTTTTTTTTTTTTTTTTTTTTTTTTTCTTTATTCATCTTTCCCCACAAGAGGTACCATTTGAAATTACACAACAAGATGATAAGTTTTACTGGAAATAAAATACAAAGCAAGTAAGAAATTTTAGTACCACGTGTGAAGCAAGCATTTGATATGATAATGAAGCAGCCATTAAGACTGAGAATAAAGGAACCAAGTAGATAGATACGTTTCATTGTTGTTCATCTGATTCCCTCTAGAAATAAGTCCACTTTGATGTCCCACAATCTGTTTGTCCAAGCCAGCAAGCTTTGCTCTAAGTATAAGATTAATTTCCTTAATGAGTACTTGCTGAGTCTTGAGAACAGAGGAATGAAGTCTGGAATTGCGTTCCCTCCAAAGTGAATACACCACCGCCTGAAATATTAACTTAATAATTGTATTAAGTTTCTTGTTCCTGGTAGGAGATTGGACCCATAACACAATATCCTCAAGAAGCAGAGGAGGGGATAAGTCGTGGTGGAAAAGAAGGAAGCCCAAACCTCAGCAGAGAAAATGCAGTTGAAAAAGAGATGAGATTTCGTTTCAGAAGCTGAGTTACACAAGAGGCACGAGAACGGTACATCCAAACCCCAACTTCTTAACCGATCCCTGGTAGTCAGCCTATCCCGCATAATGAGCCAAAGCATAAAAGCATGCTTTGGAATTCTCTGCTTGAACCACACTGAGCTAAACCAAGGAACAGGTGGAGACGGAGGGTGCAAAGACAACCAGGTCTTAGAAGAAGAAAAACCACTAGGGGGGGTAGTTAACGAATTCCTCCATAAGAAAATATCATCCTCCGAAGTAGAGAAGTTTGGAGTCGTTGGTATGCAGCTTCACAACAAGACCAGAATGGGATGTCTTCCACCGGACCTAAGCCAATAATCATCAGTTAAAGCTTGGAAAATTGTTGCTCTTGAATTTACTCCAGTGACTCTAGGACCGTTAGAGCCAGTGATATCAATTAAGGGCCCTAACAAAGTCTAATTATCATGCCAAAAAAGACCACTCGATCCTGAAGCAATCTGGCAAGATAAGTAAGGTCTTGCTAAAGTTCTCAACTTCATCAACCGTCTCCATATCCAACTACCAACACTTCCAAAATCAGCTGTCCAGAACAACTTCCCTGAGATCAATCTCTTGTGAATCCAAGCAACCCAAAGGGAACCAGTTGAAACAAATAGAAGCCAAATAAGCTTTAAACCAAAAACTTGATTCAAATCCTCCCGACTGCTTTGGTGAGCAAACTGAAGACCAAGCAACCTTAGCACCTCTACCCAAAGCAGAAGCACCACTCCATAAGAAGGCGTTACAAATAATTTCTAAGGTTTCAAGACAACCTTTTGGAAGAGGGAAAACAGCTGACCAATAGTTAATGATACTGAAAAGTAGTGATTGGATTAACTGCAGCCTTCCAGCAAAAGAGAGATGTCTCACAGTCCAAGACGAGATTCTTGCTTTAATCTTGTCAACAAGAGGTTGGTAATCTTGTGGCCGAAGCTTGTGCGGCGTACGAGGAAGTCCAAGGTATTTTACCGGTAAAGAACCTTGTTGTAACCCAAACAAAGTTGCCATGGATCTGTTCGCATCCAAATTGTTTCCATCCAAGAAAAGAAAAGATTTCCTCAAACTCAGAGCCAAACCAGAAACAGATTGAAAGGATCTCAAAGTACTAAGAATGCATGTAACAGAAGAAGAAGCTCCATCAAAGAAGACAAGTACATCATCTGCAAAGCTCAAATGTGAAACCAAGGGATCAGCACAATCCAGATGGACTCCAAACAAACCATTTATGACTGCCAAATCCAGCTTCTTAGATAGAATATCCATAACAAGGACAAACAGAGATGAGGAGATAGGATCACCTTGACGTAACCCTTTTTACCAGGGAAGAAACCCACTAATTCACCATTTATTGCCACAGAATAATGAGGAGTAATAAAACACTGCTTAATCCAATGAATGAAGATTTGAGGAAGCTCTAGAGCCTTTAAAATGTTCAAAAGGAAGGTCCAATTGACATTATCATAAGCTTTAGAGATATCAATTTGTATACAACCTCTGGTGGTTGGACCATCTTTATTGAAATCAGCAACTAACTCTGAAGCCAAAAGTACATTCTCACAAATAAGGCGCCCTTTAACAAATCCCGATTGGTTCCTTTGGACTGCTGCATCAGTAAAGAGTTTCAGTCGAGCAGCTAAGATCCTAGAAATCACCTTGTAAGTAGTATTGCAGAGCGAAATAGGTCTAAATTCACTAAGATGAGATGCTCCAGTCACTTTAGGGATCAAAGAAATAACCGTATAATTAACCTGCCTCAACATCACTGAAGAAACAAAGAAATCCTTAACCGCCAAAATAAAATCGCTTCCTACTAGACCCCAAGAAGTAGTATAAAAGTCCATAGTAAATCCATCAGGGCCAGGAGCTTTATTCCTAGGCAAGGAGAACAAAGCATCCTTGATCTCTTCATTAGTTGGAATAGCAGAAAGCTAAAGTGCTAGACTCGAATCACATCTGAAAGGATGAATAGTCTGAAATTGAGATACCGAGTAGGGTCTGACCGAATCATTTACTGTCCCCAAAAGTTCAGAAAAGAACTGGATAACCATTCCTTTCATCAACAAAGGTTCTGTAACTTTAGAACCCAGATTATCCCTCAGAAAATGAATGATATTCCTAGAGAGATTTGCCAGAACAGAGCGGTGGAAGAACCTAGAATTGGCATCGCCCAATGACAACCACCTAATCCTTGACTTCTGGTGGAAGAAGGATTCCTCAGCCAAAGCGAAAAGAAGCCAATTATCTCTAGCTGCTCTCTCTTCCTGAAACAAACTCTGAGAAGGAAACAAAAGGACCTGCCTTTGAATATTTTCAAGCTTCTCCAGTGCAAGCTTAGTCCGAGACTGAATATTGCTAAAGCTTCTTCTATTTAAACCCTTACAACAACACTTAGCAGATCTTAGCCTTTGATACAAGTTGAACATCGGACTAGAGGCAATAATAGAACAATTCCAAGCCGCATCCATCAATTCTATGTACTCAGGATGAGAAGTGAAGAATGAGAAGAAATTGAATCTAGATTTCCTGGTTCCAAGGGCATTGGTTAGAGTAACAAGAATTGGGGAATGGTCCGAGTCTCCTGGGACATCAAAGAAAGCATTTGAATCCGGAAATTCCTCCTGCCACTTCTCATTGACTAAAGCGCGGTCTAATTTACGGGCCTTAGGGTTATCAGGACTATTATTAGTCCAAGTAAAGAAGTTGCCTCTAGGAGCTAAGTCAAACAAACCAGTTGAGGATAAACAGTCTTGAAAATCATCCATTCGTTGCATACATACCGTACTAGGAAGAAGAGAATAAACTTCAGAGAGCGAGATAACTTGATTAAAATCTCCCATTACCAGCCATGGTCGATTATGCATGGTTGGAGAAGCAGCCAAGTCCTTTAGGGAATTCCAAAGAGGAACACGCTCAAGTCTCCTGTTTCTTGCATAAATGAAAGCTACTGTAAAAGCTTTATTGGTTGTAAGATTAAGAACTCCACATAGCATCATCTGAGCAGTCTTTATATACACCACTACTGAGAGAAAGGGCTCCCAAATAACAACATTAATCCGACCATTATCAGCTTCAAAAGAGTGATTTGCTTCAAAACTCCAACCTGGAGCTGTTTGATTAATTGTAGAGATCAAATTATTTTGCTTCACACGTGTTTCCAAAGTCCACCTATAGAGGGACGATTCGTGGTAATCCACCGATTAATAAATAGCTTCCTAGCACCGCCATTAAGGCCCCGTACATTCCAGGAGAAGCAGTTCATAAGAAGTCAAAAAGGGTAGTGTTACGCACTTAATTATTAGAAATAGAAACAGGAACAGATTGCGGTTGCAATTGTTCCTTATTAACTGAAGTAGCACTAGTTGAGAGAGAGTTTGAAAGGCTTCCAGACGCCGCATTGAAATCAGCCTCTGAAGCAGATAAAAGGAGTAACTGTTGTCTCAACTTCCTCCTAGCTTTCTTTCTCACAGAAGCAGTCACAAAAGAGGGAGGTTGAACTTCCAAAGCTGCAATACGTTTGCGAATAATGACCTGAGCAGCGTTAATGAGTTCAGCTTCTTCATCAAACCTAGCAGAAGTAACTGGAATGACTGACAGAGGTACTGATCCTGATAAGCTAGGAGGTTTTGAACGCTTAACCACATGAAGCCAACCACCAGAGCTACTTATGTCACCAGGCTCCAAGTTAGAGGTTACAAGACCACTAGCACTAGGAGCATCCGGGGCAGGCAGGACAGGTAGACATAACTCAAGGGCTGGCGAGGGAACCTTGAAATTAGCCCCAATCTCATCCAACATAGGAGAAAGCACATGGTCAGGGGACACAACATGTACTTCCTGCTGCACACAAGGAGTAACACGAACAAACGAGTGAGGAGAAGGACAACGAAGATCCAAATGACCAAATTCCTTACACAAGCCACATCTTGGAGGGAGTTTTGGGTACTCCGCAGAAACCATAACCGAAGTCCCTTGCGTGTCCTTGACAATGACTGAGCTAGGATGATTTTTCTCTAATTCAACAACCACTTTCAATTTAACCACACCATTCGAATAAGGACTCAGCTTTGGAAACTCTGAGTGAATCGGAATCCCGACTCCAGAGGCTATAGTACTGAAACCAACAAAAGACCAAAGCTCTGGAGGAACATGCTTGAACAAAACCCAAATAGGAGCATGGACCAACTTCATTGGAGAGAGATCAGCAGTCGGAGTCCACGGAATGACTGTAAAAGAGCAATTGCCCGAGTTCCAGAAACCAACGTCGAGAGCCCACTATCTGGTAACGGCACAAGGAATGTAAATGAGACAGATTCTAGTAGATTGATGCTTAACAGAGATACGACCTTGTTTCCCCCAAATTGGGTTGAGATCCGAGAAAATCTTTGCCGGAGAAGGTGGAATTCCATGAAAATATGAGACCAGATGGTCCTTCCAAATCGGAGAAGTACGAAGAGAAATCGAAACCGGAGCTTTAACAATCGGAGTACCATCTTCCGAGAAGGACGGTGTCGCAACTTTAGAGAGGTTGTGAAAAGAAGACTTGAACTTAGCAATCCAAGGAGAAGAAACGGGAACAACACCAGTAAGAGGAGTCTTAAGCAAACCAACAGAGAGGTCCAATGGTAATGGAGGAGGCACTACCACCGATTGGGGAGAAAAATCCAAATTTGGGTTAGAAAGAGGAAGAAGAACCGGATCTGAGCAAGGCAAAAGCGGGAGAGGAGGAAGAGCTTCCATAGTCTCCGAACAAAGAAGGAAGAGGAGAAGAGTTCTCAGAGACGAGCGTGAGGCTTCGCCGCCGGTGGCGATAAATCGCGTTTTAAAAGTATCACATTTGATTTAAGTTCATGAAAAACATCTGAAACTTAAGGGCTCTGCACTAACGCATGCCCTTGAAGACAACATAAGGAAGATTGCGGTAAAATCTAACTCCTTATAACTAATTAAAGCCATCAACTCAGGTTCTATGGTTTCCACACTTCATGGAATCATCCATGACATATCTATACTCTCTTTAAAATTCGATTGTATCTCTTTTAACTTTCATCCCAAGAGCATCAAATCATGTAGCCGATGCACTTGTGAAACAAACTGTATTTGACTTTGTAAACGTTTGAGGATGGTATAAAGTCTTTTGTTGTTCAAAAAAATTACCTTTATAATGAAAGTGTTGTTAGAAAAAATAGAAAAATGAAGACTGTTTTTGCTTGTCTGTATAATAGCATTATACACTAGGGGATTTCAAATTTTGTGTAATAATTCATGGAATAAGCACCATTGATTTTCTTAACTATGCGAATTTAAAACCAGTATAGTAAATAATACTACTATAATAGTATTTTTTTTTTTTTTGCTAAAACTATAATAGTATTAAAGGAATTAAATTTTTGTTTTGAGCTAATCGTAGGAGATTGTTGGAGCCATACGGAATCATGCAGGAAGAGGAGATTGGTGCTATATATTCGTGACAATTATTTGTGATATACAGTTAATTTTAACAGGAGTATTTAATAAAATAAAATTTGAATCGGCATTTTCGCCTCCCTGCCTTGGTAAACGAAGAAGCGTGCATAAAGAAGACCTAACGAAAATAGGGGCGGCTCTATACAAATCTACAAACCAATCAACTAAGCTTAAGAAAGTTGAATCAGGCCTCGGAAGTGTGATCATATTTACTTGTTTTTAATTAATGAGCATTTCCAATCCATTTTTCTACAATTTTCTTTTTACCAAATTTTATTATAAAAGGCATTTTGGTCGATAGTCCACGCAAACTCATCAATCCACTCATTCTACATAGTTACATGGATTCTGGTTCTGGTCATGTTCAACAAATCGAGAATTATGTCAATTTCGAAGGTGTGCTTGGTTTGGAAACTGAAGCCGAGATGCTCAAGAAGCTTCAAGATTGTTTAGAGCCTCTACGTGAGAATCAAATACAAGTCGATCGATTTACTGTGGCCGACATGCAAAACCTTGGTTTCATGTCACGCCAAATGGTTAAACATGTCCGAGTCCTAACCACGATACCTTACAAAGAAGTACGCGATAGCGTGTTGCTCAAGGCAAACTCCTTAAGGCTTTGTCCTCTAAGCCACGAGATGATTAGTCTCCGTCACATCGTCGAAGTTTGTCGCTGGATAAAAACAGAATCCGGTATTAAAGCTCTTGTTGAAGTGCAGCGAAACGAGAAGCTAAAGAGGCGAGCCACAGCGAAAGGGAGGACTCTAGCTGAAGCGTGTATGATCCGAGCCATGAATGCTCAGTTTGCTGAGTATACTGATGAGATCAAGGAAGCTGATCGTCGGAAATCGTTAGAGCCATATTGGATAATGCGGGAAGAGGAGTTTTCTGCTATTCGCAACAAGTATTGGCCAGCTTCTACGTTCCATATTTCTAATATTGTTAATGAAGAGTCAATTCTTGACTTTTGTCGGAAAGATCAGGGAGTGAAAAGTAGACTTATTGAGTACGTTAAGGGACTTATTGGAGGTGAGAAGAAAATTTATCCTCATCGTAAAGTTGAAGTTCTTCGTGTTGTTCTTGCGGGAATGGAAGATGGTACTGATGTTGTTCAAGCTTCATGTGAGGGTCAAAGTAGTACTATGAATGGTAAGAAGCGTAGCGATGCAACGGTTCTTGGTTACGGAGAAGAGCCATTGCTTAAGACACGTAAGAAGTAGATTTGATTACTTGGAAAGGGTTTATGCTATTCATAAAAATGCATTTAAATTTTAATGTGAATGTGAACCCATCAAGAAAATTATCTTTAGTACTTTTTTGTTTCGTCTCTCTTACATTGTTAATTTTACTTTTCTTTCATGGAGAGTGAGAAAAATAGTGAGAATTTGGGAAAAGGGAGAGCATTTATGAAAGAAAATGAGAAATCCAGGCGAAAAAAAAAAGACGACGACGAAGTAATATCAGATTCTATCTTCTCCAATACTTCTTTCCTCAAGAAATTCAGTAATCCAGCAGCTTCTATAGTTTTCGTTTTTCAAGACTGATTCAAGATTGTTGCTTCCACCTCCGTCGTACCTCCGTTTTCGTTTTTACTATATGTCACCACTTCAAATTAAATTATAGGCTTTATAGCAGCAAACACATTTACATGTTTATTATGGAACGAAACTTGACGTCCACCCAACCTCCCAAAATATGTTTTTAACACCATTTTAACTGAATACACTAATAGAAATCAATTTTTAGTCCAAAACTTAACATTCACTTGCCTCTCTTTCTATAACACCTCCTCTTCTTTAGCTCTCTCTCTCACTCGATTTTATCTTTTGATTGTTCTGATTGTAAATTCACTACAAGCAAACAAGTGGTTTTTTGACCAATTTTTTATAGGGCAATTTCCAAAAATACCACTTTTTAAGTTTTTTTTCCAAAAATACCACCATAAAGTTTTTTTTCCAAAAATACCACATTTTTTCCAAAGTTCCAAAAATACCATTTTTTTAAAAATTCATTTTTAACATTCAAAACTAAACCCTAAACCCTAAACTCAAACCCTACCCCCTAAAACTATACCCTAATTTTGGAATAGTTAACCCAAACCCAAAAATTTTAAATTCTAAACCTTAAAAATCAACTTTTTAAAAAGTGGTATTTTTGGAACTTTGGAAAAAAAAAGTGGTATTTTTGGAAAAAAAACTTGAAGGTGGTATTTTTGGAAAAAAACTTAAAAGAGTGATATATGAGGGAATTCCTCTTTTTAATACGGTCGAAAATTTATTGACGACACACTAACCAAATTACGTTTGTTTGGTCAAAAAATTTCTACCAATATATTTGGTTGTTAATTGGTCAAAATGTTTTGATTATCTTTTGACCTATTCAAATTTTGGTCGAAAATAGATCAAACATTTCTCACCAAAAATATTAAACAAATTGGTCGTAATGTTTTGATGAATTTCCGACGACTCTCATTAACCCTAGATCTAAGAATACATTTATCAACATCACTTAAATCTTCTCCTCATCTTTCGCTTATCAACTTCTTCTTCCTCCTTTCTTCTATTGCTCTTTTCCTTCACTTCTCCTCCGCCGCATGTTTCCATATCAACGTCGCCATATCAACGGAAGCCTCTCTCATCTCGTAACCTCTTCTCAATCTTCCCCTCGCCTCTGTTCGAATCCCATGACCATCAAAATTTTGTCTTGGTTGGTACTCCTTTCTTCTCTCTTTCTGTAAGAATCTCCAATGAGATTACACTATTTTTTACACTAAAATAGTGTAACACTAAAATAGTTTTGGGTTTTACTCCAATGTACTACATTATTTTTTGCACCAAAAGAAAATATTTCAAGCATATTCTCTTTTTAAAATTCTTTGTTAATTGCTAATTAGCACATAAATTATTTGTTAATTACTAATTAGTATACCATATTTTTCGAAATAGTTGTCATAATTTATTTGATGTTGTTTATCTTTGATTTCGGCACTTTATGTATTTTCAAATTTATTAATAATTTATGTTACTATATTTTCTATAAAATTTGTTTTATTTTACAACTTAAACAATATCATGATTTATATAAAATTTATGTTCTTTTGCAATTAAAATTTCAGAATTTTAAAAGTGTATATAATTTATATATCTTTGTACATAAATTTTATATATCTAAAAATTGTTTCTATTTTTATAATGATCAATTTTTAAAAAAAATTGATAATCAAAAGATTATTTTGTAAATAAAAAAGTTCAACATTAAAAATAGTGTAATTCATTTTTTACAACAAATATACTGTAAAAAATAGTGTTACACTATTTTATTGTAAGAAATAGTGTTAGGTTGGAGAATGATTTACACCAAATATAGTATAAAATGTGATTTGGTGTAAAATACTCCCTCTGTTCCAAAATGATAAAAAAATTACAAAAAAATTTGTTCCAAAAAGATAGAGTTTTTACGGTTTTCTATGCAGTTTTAAAAATCAATGCGTTATCTTAATAAACGTGCATAACCTTAAACATATATCTTTGAGGAACGGAGGGAGTATAGTGTTAGGTTGGAGATGCTCTAACGTAGTATATTCGCTTCTCATTCCATGATTTTGTTTGGATTCTGATCATAATTAAGTAATTAACCAGATGGTGGCTATAGTGTTGTGCTTCCCGAGTAATTGACTACTTGGAATGTCTACAGGTTCTTCTCTACTCTTTGCTTTCCCGTTTATCTTTCCTTCTCTTTCTCAGTTTTTGTTTTGTTTTGATTTCAATTTGTCATATATGCTTTATCTCTGGTCAAGCTTGCTTTTTTTTATTATTATTTGAGAATCCGTATACGTTTTTAAATGCTTGGGACCTTTACTCAATCAATATTGCTTTGGTGGATAGGTTGCAGTGAGTCAATCCCCGAATCTATTTATGTCTCTCCTAAATGGTCTTGGAATGTTTACTGCTCGCGTTATGGGTGCACACTATACTAGGAAACCATCGAATATGTAAGCTATTCTTCTCTTTAAGAGTTTGCTTAACAATTGTGGCAGAATGTTCTTGGAGGCCTATGATAATACTCATAACAATTTTTGTGGCATACTCCCTCCGTTTCATATTAATTGTCATTGTACGATTATTGTTTTGTTTCAAATTAGTTGTCATTTCATATTTTCAATGCAAATTTATGATTAACTTTTTACTTTTATCCCTAATCTTTTAGCTAATTAAATACAAACATCAAACAAAAAAATACATTAATTAGAGGTAAAACAGAAATCTTAAATGTAAACAACTAATATGAAACGGAGGGAGTAATGTTTTATCATTTAGTTTAATTTTTTCTTTCATTGTTTCATGAATATCTCGCTGCTGTATTTGATCCTTTTTTACTTAACCATGACGTGCAGCTAAAGAACTTGTTGAACGACAGAAAAAGAGCATTAATTTCAAAGGAGAAAGACCTTGAAGCAAGACAACAGCTTGAGCATGAAGAGCAGAGCATAGAACTAAAAAAGGCAAAAGAGGAACAATTTGTTCCGAACAAATGTAATTGATCAACCAGTTGAATTTTGTAAAGGATGTCGTGACAAGATAAGGCTGGGAACTAAGCAACGAGAAGAAATTAAGTGAAGAGCTTAGAGTTCAAATTGTTAGTCTGCAATATGTCAAAGACGGTTGAAGACTAAAAGGACCGAATTGGACTCGAAGAGTTCTTTCATTGAGGAGTTAACACCAGAAGAAACACTTTAGTGGTTGAGAAAGAGAGTTATGTCCCGAAGCTGGATGATGCATCAAAAGATTACAGTTCTATGAAGTTAATTTCTGGAACCCAAGCGTTGTTGATGTGGAGCTCATGTAGCATTATTGGAACTCGGAACAAATTTGAATGATATGTTTATTTGTGTTTTATTTTTTATTTTATTTCAATTATTATAAATCAAATATTTAAATTTAAATTTCAATAGTTTTGAATATATATATATATATATATATATATATTAATGTTTCTAAATTGTTAAAAAAATTGGTTGAAGTGTATAGTTGAAAATTGGTCGAACATAATTTTGACCATTTGGATTCGTGAAAAAAATTCGACTACTTTATTGGTCAGAACCAATTTTCTACTATTTCTATTAGTAAAAAAAAATTGACTATTTTTAGACCAAAAATCATTTTCAACCACCGATTTTTGACGAATTGATTTTGGTCAAAAATTTGTCAAAAAAAGCTGTTTTTGACCAATTTTAAATCAAATCAAGGGTCATAAATGGACTGTTTTCTGGTAGTGATTAGATTTAGATTTTGGTGGGTTATTGGAGAGAGAGATGAGTTACTGAAGAAGGATGAGTTGGTTCAGATTCTGATTGTAAATTAGATTTAAATTTTGGTAGGTTATTGGAGAGAGATGAGTTATTGAAGAAGGATGAGTTGGTTCAAATGATAATTACGACCTCAATCTTGCGGACATAAGATTCATCAACAAGATGACCAGGTTTATAGATATCTTAACCATTTATTCACCTACCAAATAGTGTAAAAATAATAAGTTATTTTGCTACTCATCCGTTTACTCTCATCTGCAATTTTTCACAAAATGATCCTTCAAATACCAAATAGTGTAAAAATATACTAAAATAGTGTAACACTAAAAAAATGTTGAGTTTTACTCCAATGCATTACACTATTTTTTACATTAAAATAGTGCAACATTAAAATAGTTGAGTTTTACTACAATGTATTACAGTATTTTTTACACTAAAATAGTGTTGGATAATACTCTAATGTATTAATAGTGTAGGGTTGGATTTTACTCCAACGTATTATGTGTGAAAACTTGTTTTTAGCAGTGTATTTTTTATACAGCGAATCACAATAATATCTTTGAAAACATATCGTGATATACTATGATAAAGTATCAATGAAAAACTATCGGATTTTGCCAGTTTATTAGGCGCTATTTTGAGTTTTTATTTATTAATAAAGAGATATTTATACACAATTTTGGTCTAACCACGTAAACTATGCATTTTATAATGTGAAATTAAGGGATTGAAGAAAACCAAACAAAGTAAAATAAATAGCTGATCCTCTCGCACCTGATGGGTCGGACCATCACAGAAATCTGGGGAAAATGGTATAAAAAACCTTCAAAGTAACAACCACTAGCACTTTAAACCTCCATAGTTTAGCACTCACACTTTAAACCTCCAAGGTAACAATCTTAACACTATAAACCATCAAAATTGAAATTTTGGCCACACCAACATTTTACGTGACAGAATAGTTAACTCCGTTAACGGAACCGTTAACTCCGTTTCATTAATAAAATGTGTTTCTGTTTGCAATTAAAGAAAAACGTGTTCAATATATTAGATAAAAAAAACACTATCAATTTGGGGCTAAACTCTCAAAAAACAAAAGCATAGAAACGACGAAGAAAAACCAGAGAGAATCTTAGAGTTTCGGTTAAAGGACGTATGCGTTTGACTCGCAATGGCATAAGAACGAACTCTATAATCTGATTCGATTTTGGGCAGAGAGAATCGAAGAGTTTCGAGTGAATCTGGGTTTAGGATTTTTGATAGTAAAGATATTTTAAGTTTGTGATGTTTTGTCAGTTTCGATTTTCCATTCTGATTGAGATTCAAGCTATGATTAAAGTGTATTTTGATTCTCTCTGGTTTGTTATTTATATTTGGGTTAGGATATCGATTTATGAATTGATTGACTAAGTTTTGATTCATGTTTGTTGTGATTTTTATAGTGACAAAGATACAGTCAAAATCATCGTGCACTATGGAGGACGAATGAATAAAGTGAATGATAGTTACATCTACATGTCGAAGTTGGGTACTAAAATTGTGATTTGGAAACCGTCCGAGATAGAGTGGTGTAAGTTTGAAGATTTGATGAGGGTTGAATTAGTGCATACACCAATCGTTTTGCTTTGGTACAAGGATGCAAGAGAAGATATGAAGAGTATAAAGTATGCATGTGACTTTGATAGTGATTTATTTGGGGTGCGTATGTTATGGAAAAATGGTTGTGTTGGTGAGATAGAAGTTTTTGTAGAGCATGAGTGCTTAGAACGTATACCTAGTGTTATTTACAACATTACAAGTAGTCAAGGAAAAGATAAAGAAGCTTGTATGGGTAATTATGAGCAAGATGAAGAAGCTTGTAATGGTGATGATGAGCAAGATTCAGAATCTGATGCTGATGAAAAAGATGATGATATTGAGGTTGATAGGCCAAAGGAGGCTGACGAACCTGAAGAATCAGAGGATGAAAGACATCCAATTGAGAATTTGAAGGAGCAAGAGACTGAGGGGGATCTTATAAACCATAATGAATATATTGGCCAAAGAGGAGATGGAATCCAGAATGAGATAGAGATAGATGATGGAGATGAAGTAGTTGTAGATGTTGGAGATGGTGCTAGTGATGAAAGATTTAAGTCATTGTTTGAGGAAGGAAAAAACAGAAAAGTAGATTTGAAAGAAGAAGAAAGTGATCGAGAGTTTGGGTTAGGGGATGAATTATATCCGGATACACCATTGGAATCTGATGAAGAATGGGAGCAATGGACAGACCCAAAAAAGTCTACATGTAAGAGTAAGTTCCATGGGGATTATGATAAAGAACCATATCTATAGCTTTTCCAGAAATTCAATAGTGCTTTAGAAGTTAAGGATCAGTTGCTCCGTTACTCATTGAATACTCAGTTTGATATTAAAATTGCCAAGTCTGAAGGAAACAGGATAGTTGCAATTTATTGTGGTAAGAATTGCAAGTGGAGGATATTCTATTCTTATGAGGTTCCACTGAAGAAATGGATGGTTAAAGTGTATAATAACAAACACAATCATGGGAAAACAAGTAGAGTGTCAATGCTGAAACAAGGTGTAATAGCGGGCTTGTTTAGAGAAGAGTTGAGAAGAAATGTCAATCTACAAGCAGCTGAGATAAAGGACACAATAAAGGAACGCTATAACATTGTGGTGCCAATAACCAAGTGCTACAGAGGCAGAAGGATAGCCTTGGACACAATTCTTCAAGCTCAGTCAATTCAGTTTGGAAAGCTTTGGGACTATGAAGCTGAGCTAAGAAGATCAAACCCTGGAATAACCACTGAGATTAATACTTCACCAATGAACGGTGTTCATATTTTTGACAGCTTCTACATATGTTTTGAACCACTTAGGCGATCTTGGAAGACTAATTGTAGACCTGTTATTGGTCTTGATGGTTGCTTCTTGAAGTGGGAGCTAAAAGGTGATTTACTTGCAGCTGTTGGTACAGATGCAGATAACAAGATGTATCCAATTGCATGGGCAGTTGTAAAAGGTGAAACCACATATACTTGGACATGGTTTGTAACTAAATTGAAGGCTGACCTTGAATTGGGGAAGGGTCAGAATTTGACCATCATATCAGACAAGAGCAAGGTATTTGAACAAATTGATGATGTTTCACAAATTTGATGATGTTTCACTATTACTAATGAATATACTGGTGACTGATTTACAAGGTTTACTCAATGCCATATCTAATGAGCTTCCTGATGCAGAACACCGTATGTGTGCAAGGCATATATATGCAAACTTCAAGAAAAACTTCTCAAGATCAGAGTATAAGAATTTGTTTTGGGGAGTGGCTTACAGCTACAATCTAGGGGAATTTGAAGAAAACATGAAGTTGGTGGAGGCCTATGATCCTGCTGCACATGGAGCTTTACTCTCTACAGAGCCAGAGAAGTGGTGCAGAGCATTCTTCGAACCTCAATCGCATTGTGCTGATGTCCACAACAACTTATCAGAAGCTTTCAATAGAACTATCAAGCTTGCAAGAGCGAAGCCTGTGATGAGCATGCTAGAGGATGTAAGATTACAAGCAATGGACCGAAACACAAGGCGGTTTCCAAAGTCTCAGAACTGCGACACCATTCTCACGCCAATTACAATGGCTTTGCTGGAGAAGTCAAGAGTGGATAAAAAGTATTGTAAAACTCATCGAAGTAGGTCTACACTATATGAGGTAGATGAGTTTAATTGTGGTTATACAGTTTCATTGTCATCCCATGAGTGTGCTTGCCGAAGATGGGATCTAACAGGTACGTATTTAACATATTAATCACTGATTTATTTATGTTAACATACTCAATCATTGATTTTCGTCCTTCCTCTTCTTTGGTAACAGGTATTCCATGCAAACATGCACTTTGTGTGCTAGATGACAACTTACAAGATCCTGTGAATTATGTTCCTGAGTATTATTATGCAAATGTCCTAAGGAGGACATATGATGATAATATAAGACCGGTCAACGGTGAGACTTTGTGGAACAAGACGTACAAGCCACCCATAGGAATACCTGAGGTTCGGAAGCCAAGAGGTAGAAAGAAGAAGCGTGATAGGATAAAAGAGCCATTTGAGTCATTAAAAAATAAAGGGAAAGCAACCAGACATGGGAGGATTCCACATTGTACCAACTGTGGTCAAGCTGGACACATTAATAGGGGATGCAAAAATGAGAAAGTTGTTGTGGAAGGACCAAAGAATAGACGAGGTAGACCTCGTAAGCATCCAGAAGAGGTACTTTCTAAATGATCTCATGGTTTGTATGTTCTGTTTTACCTATGTTGTCTGACTTATTTGATTTCAAGTTATTCCAAAACGTCCTACACAACCAAGGAAGAAGAGAAATACCGCTTCAACTGGAAGTAACACACAGCCTTTACCACCAGGTGAGTCAAGTTCATCATTCCCACCTGCATCTAGTGCTCCTCAACCATCAAAGCCTCATGTCAAGCAGCCGCCACGTAAAAATCCTTTAAAAATCAGAAAAGGTCTTGCAATCCCAAACGGAACAGGAGTATTTTGGAGTCCTTTCACCAACAGACCATTTGAAGTCATGGGAAACAGGGTATATGATAGATCTTTGGATCCTCCTCATCCGCAACAACCACCACAGCCTCAACAACCTCCACAGCCTCCTCTTTAGGATATGGTGTGTCTCTTAAATGGTTTGAACTTTGTTAGGTCTATGAATTCTTCTTTGTTTCTTTGACTCTACCAAATTTCGTATTTTTAATCATGTTTTATGTTCTTTGGATTTTAGTTTGCATTATCCAGAATACTACGTTTGTTTTGTATTTTAAAGAACACCATGTTTTTTGACAAAAAACAAAAAAAGAACACCATGTTTATCACTTACTGAGAATTCATTCGGATTCAAAACCAATAAGTCTTAAAACTGAGAATAGTACCATCATTCCAACAAACACAAACCAAAGATTAAAACACGAACTCAAAGCACAAAACACCATAAGGTTTAAATACATATTAAAAACACACTACACCATAAGGTATGTTTGTAAGCCACATTCTTCTAAGTCTGCAAATCCAATTAACAGACGTTATGATAACATCACGTATTCCATTGTTTCTTTCTTTCAATATCAATACCTCTTACTTAAGCATGACACATTCATCATGGGAAATCTTCAACTTATCTGCAAAATCACTCAGAATTTTTGTAACTTCAGTTATTTGAGCTAACCAAATCGTTGAGAGATAAACAAAATTTTAGATTTAGAAATTTCTACAAACTAAACATCCTACAAATCGTAACACTAACCTCTACTCATTCGAAAACTTACTCAAAATCTTATGATTCTCTATGGTTCTCCTTCGTGGTCTCTCTGCTTTTGTTCTTCGAGTTTTAGCCCCAAATTGACGAAAGTCACAAAACCCTATTTTTTTATTTAATGAATTTTAGCACGTTTTTTGTTTGTTTAAAATGCAAAAAGAAATAAGTTTTATTATTAATGAAACGGAGTTAACGGTTCCGTTAACGGAGTTAACTATTCCGCTACGTAAAATGTTGGCGCGGCTAAAATTCTAACTTTGATGGTTTATAGTGTTAAGATTGTTACCTTGAAGGTTTAAAGTGTTAGTACTAAACTATGGAGGTTTAAAGTGCTAGTGGTTGTTACTTTGAAGGTTTTTTATGTCATTTTCCCCAGAAATCTGCTTTGGTTTATTTTAAGTTCTCCTTAATTTTTGATTTTTGATTTTTTTAGTTAGGTTCTCCTCTAATTTACATACTGGGATATAATCAAACTTTAATCCTGGTTTTATACGCCATACCCATTGTGGAGTAGTACATAATTTATGGAGTCTATACTACTACAAGTCTTTGTGCCCGAGGTATTTTTCTAAATCTGGCACCATACGGATACGGGCTACCACTCTATAGTTACCTCTACTCAAATTTTTGAAACTATAAACTATAAAGTACTATGGAAACTATTTACGAGGTGGAATTATTCAAAGAAAATAAAACTGAATTGAAAGAATCTAGCCTAGATATCCTCTCTAGTACTGGTTTCAAGTCACAAGGTCCTTTCGGCCCCTTCGTGGGAAAATGAAGCAGCGTGCTTAAAGTTCTAATAAATGTATTTTTTTTGTTTAATTGTTGAAATAAAAGTTGTACTCCCTTTATCACAAGGAAGTAATTGAATGGTCTTTCTTTTTTATCACTCCCTCACGTCACTTCAATTCCTTTATATAATAGTAGTAAGTATCTTTACGGTACAATTCACACATACAAACAACAAAATCTGTGACGACATGGCTTCTGGAAAATCGTCAAGTCAACAAACCAAGTTCGATGCCAAAATCAAAGCTATGTTCGAAACCGAAGACGAGAAATTCCAGAAGCTTCTAAACTGCTTAGAGCCGCTACGCCAAAACAATGTCCGTATGGTTAAACATGTCCGAGTCCTAACAACAATCCCTTACAAAGAAGTACGAGATAGCGTGTTGGCTAAGGCAAACTCCTTAGGGATTTGTCCTCTTAGCCACGAGATGAATCTACGTCACATCTACGAAGTTTGCCAATGGATGAAAACTAAGGCCGGTACTGAAGCTGTTGTAGAAGTGCAACGTACCGAGAAGCTAAAGAGGCACGCCATGGCGAAAGGGAGGTCAGGGGCTGAATCAGCTATGATCAGAGCGTTTAATGCTCAGTTCGCTGAGTATAGCTCTGAGTTAAAGAAAGAGAGGTACTAGTGTTCGTCTTCAAAACAAGTACTGGCCAGTCTCTGTATTCGATGTAGCTACTAATGTTTTGCATGAAGAAGCGGTTCTTGAATTTTGTAGGAAAGAGGATGTGAAATGTGCTTTGTACAAGTATGTTGAAGGATTGATTGAACGTAAGATGGTGAGTTTTGCAGTACGCGAAGCGGAGACTCTTCGTGTTGTTCTTAAGGAAATGGAATGTTTTGAAGTTACTGTTTCGTCCAAGGGTGGAGATTGTTGTGTTGGTAAGAAGAGGAAAGATATTGGATCGGTGCTTGGTCATGGTGGAGAAGCGTCGTCTAAGAGTAAGAAACGTTCTACTCGTACGAAGAAGATTTGACTTGGAGAAATGTTAGATTTGATCGTAAACTCAAGGATTGTAATATGTGAAAACCATCGAGAAGAAAAATATGTGTTTCTATTTTGTTTTGTTTCTCTAGTCTCTTTTGAACTTCTTTTCTCGGTGTCGGGGTCGGTCCTGAGATATTTGAGGCATAATACGAAAATAAAAATTAAACCCTTAATATATAAAATTTGGGGTCTAATACAAAAATAAAATTTGAACAACAGTTAAAATAAAAACAATTCCCAAAGCTTTCAATTTCGATTTATGACTCTACGTTTGCAATGGTAAAAAAATATGTTAAATTTGATTGATAAGCTATAGAGGTTTTTTTTTTCCAAGTTTGTATTCTTTATGAATTACATTAAAAATTAAAAAAAAATATGGCACACAACTTCTCCACTCTCTTTCCTCTATAATAACGAGACACGTAACCCATAGATTATATATATACGTTCTTGAAAAAAATAGGCTTTAAAAGTTCTGTAAAAATGTGAGGTCCAATACACATGTTTTATAAAAATCCTGCTGGGTGTATGAGTCTCTTTTTATTTTATTTTGAAATATGTATGAGTCTCTTTTGAAGTTTAAATCTACGTTATTTTTTCGACCAAAAAAAAAAATATACGTTTTCAAACTAAGGCTCTAAATGGTGGATTATAAAGTGCATAGTGAAAAATGGTAGATTTGGAAAGAAATCTTTTGAATAAATGATAGGTATGGAAATATTCTCAAAAATATACATATACCAAAAAAGTCATCAAACAATTTCCTCATAAATCTTCACTAGCTTTTTTTCCTCACAAACAAAATATTTTCCTTATATTTAGAGTCGGTTAACTGTTAAAGTAATAGACGATTTTCCCGATTTCTATGCCATATTTACAGAAGATTTCACTTTCTTGACCATATCTAAACTAGGAAAAAATACCAAAAAAAACAGAAAGGAATAAAGTGATTCATAAACTAGAAAATTATCAAGTATTTATGACGTATTGCTCTGTTTCTTTCTTCTTCTTTAGCTTTTTCACCAAGCTACATTATACAAACTCTCCACAACAACAAAAATTCGATCTCGATCATCAATATCACAAAACATAAACATACCCATTTCATAAGGTACCATGATGAATCTTTACTATGTTTTCTATTCAAATTTTTCTCTAATGTTTCTCAAACCAAAGATATTTAATCTAACTCTCCATTACAAAATCAAAACTCGATCCATATTTGATGTTTTTATACTATTTCTATATGTTTTTTTTTTGGTAAGATTTTGAGTTTTCCTTTACCGAAGTTTAGTCCGAAGAAGAACAATGATCATTACAACAGAAGACAAAATCGATCTCACATCGATCAAAACCGTTCGTATAATCTGCAACGATCCATACGCAACTGACTCATCTAGTGAAGATGAAGCAAAACCACAACTAAAACGCTACGTCTCAGAGATTTGTATCCCTACACTACTAGAACGGTACGATAACAAACCGGTTTTAAATTCAGTAGTCCTAAACCAGAAATCTTCGTCGGGATTCAAAGGCGTAAGACGGCGACCATGGGGAAGATTCGCGGCGGAGATTAGAGATCCTTTTATGAAGAAAAGACTATGGCTTGGAACGTTTCATACTGCTGAAGAAGCAGCAGAAGCTTACCGGAAAAGAAAAAGTGAGTTTGATGAACAATTGGGTCTACTTAACCAAACTGGTTTAGTTAAATCGGAAAAGATCGAGGTGGATTTAACCATACCGCGTGGTTTAAGTAAACCTGAGGATATCTTGGTAGACCTAACCAAGCCGTGTGGTTTAAGTGAAGTAGTAGACCTAACCAAGCCGTGTGGTTCAAGTAAACTAGAAGAGAAGGAAGTAGAGTTAACCAAACAACCGTACGGTTTGCTTTGGTCGCCGTCATCGGTTCTACTTCCGTCCACGGTGTCTTCGGACGACGATAGTGAGGAGAATGACAAAATGGTAAATACAGGAAGTGTTTTGGAGAGAATATTTGGTTTTGGTTATGATGCTGATAATGAAGAAGGATCAATTGATAGAATGTTGGAAGATCCGTTAATGACATCATCGATTTCGGATATTTTTGGAGAGACTACTATAGTTGAACCAAATGATATATGGTTGGATTATAATACAGAGGAGTTTAATTCGATTTTAGATGGTGATATTAAGAGTAACATTAAAACAGGTAAGAAGAAAATTTTAGGATTTAAGCATGAGAATGACAATAATAAAGTTGTCAGAAACTCGAATATCGAATCAACGATTGAATATATTTTGGATAATGGCTTATTTGAATCGACTGATTTTCCGGTGGACAGTGAGTTTGATCCAACGATGGATGGTTTTTTGTTAGATGGTTGTCCGACGGATGATTTTGAAGGTTTAGGAGAAGTTGATGATGATAGTTGTTTTATTGATCCCATGGATTGGATCAATATGAGTTTATGAGTGTTTTGTTCGGGGTTTTTTTTTTTCTAGTGAAGATTGTGATGCGATGGTGACACTAGAATATTTATTAGGTTACAATTTTTGTATTTTTTCTTGGGGTTTTGGATGGAAAAGTCTTGTAACTAGGTAATATATAAAAAGAGAGATAATCACATATTCCAATTTTATAGTTTTGTATAAAAAGAGATAATCTTTGGACTATGACTTAAAAATATGTTTTGATATCTAACTTACAAATCTTCAATTTCATTAATTTCTTTAAGCGAAATGGCAAACTTCATTGAAAGATAAATAAATTTTTATTGATTTTATATTATATTATACTTTTTCATTACACCAAACTCTCTACAAATTTAGTACATCTTTTGATTTTAGAAATCAATCAATATTATGAGAAATCCAATTCCCAATCTTTTCTCAAACCAATAACAAGATATTTCATTTAGAATGTCATCATTCATCAACAACAATGGATTCTAAATTCAAAAAATTACCATCAACCAATAACCCTCATCAGTGTCTTGTATTTTGCAACGATTCATTTTGCTTGTGCTAAAATATATTACATCATGAGAAAATAGGTTAGCTCTTGTGATAAGGGTTAGACTTGAGGTGATTTGACATAATCACATTATACAATAATTTCAAAACGAATAGATTTCAAATCTGTAGTTTGTAAAAACTTTGTACAATTTTTAACATTTGGTAAATTTATGAATAAGAAAAGAAGATGCACTCAAACTATATAAGCGAGCTTCCAAGAATTAAGTGTATTTATATATATATATATATATATATATATATATATATATATAATTATAGTTATCTTTTGGATGACAATACGTTTATCAACAACCATAAGTCGTTTCGAGACTAAATCAAACATTTATCCGGTAAGCATCGATTCCAAGATAGTGTTGCATGAATAAACTTTGGATATTATTGGTTTAGGTTTTCAAATACCTGAAAACTTAGTTGATTGCAATGAGGTTTAGGTTTCTTTGTTTTTTTTTGTAGACTTCAAAAATGATTGATCCCCAAATACGATTAGCTAAAAAGAAGGATCGAAACCCTTATTTTGGATGAATTGTGTAGTGTAGTATAAACGAAACAATCTACACATAAACCTCTATAACTTAATTAATAATACATAACATTAATACTTTATTAATTTATAAAGATATTAACTTATAAAAATATTAATTGTATTGATAAACTAATTTGAAACCAGAAAGAATTGTTGATTTATTTGATATTAATTTACAGAAGTTTATCTTGCGACAATAAAAACACTATAAAAAATTTAGTGGGATTCGCAAGTGATTAACAAAGTTGTAACGCATTTTCAGTTTCAAAAATCTCTTTGAAACGAGCTGGAATGGTGAAGATATTGTATGTTAGGCCAAGTCTTAAGGCCCATATATATTAAAATGTCCATAAGTGTATTTATAGATCTAAAAATTAACCAAAAATAAAAGCGAAAAATCTCCCATGCAGGAATTTTAAGAATGATTTCAACCAACAAGTTTCTCTAATTTATATGAATATCTAATCACAAATGTGTATGTTGTCATGTGTCGCCGGTTAAGAGATCACACAAAAACAAAAATACTTCTGTGATGTAATGTGATACGTCATCACTATCTTTGAGTCTCCCTTATTAGCTTATATAAATAAATATTAAATATTTTTCAGATTTAAACTTTAAAAATGTGTATGTAGATTATTGTCGTTTTAACAATTGGACTGAGGCTAAATTGGTTATTGGGCCTGATATATGTTCTGAGGTGGTAAAAGCCCGGCTAATTAAGTGGATCAATCTTGGAGTAAGAGAGAGGTTAGCTTCAGTCTTCGGGAAAAAGGAAGAGATAACAGAGAGTAACAGAATTGTGGATAAGAAGAAGAAGAAGCAGAAAGAATAGAGAGGAGAGATAGGGAAATCTGAAGCTTTGGTTCAGATCTTCTGAGACTGTAGCTCCGATCATCTCTGCGGTGGTTCTTCGTTCATCTCTGCGGTTGTTCTCCGATCGTCTCTGCGGTGAAGCAGAAGGCAGTCTTGGTCCGTGATCTTGGTTGATCTCTGATTGCGTGTATAAGAGGTTAGTACGTGTATCGTGCTTGGATCCTCGGTTGATAAGCTGCATATCAAGAACAATCTGATTATTAGCATAACAAATAGTGAAAGATAATCAGATAGATTGAGCTTGATTCTCAACTGTTCTTGTGTATCACATTGATAATGCAAGCTTGGTGGTTTCGATCCACCTCCTGAGAGTAGATCCGCGAACTCAGGGTGAACAAATCTTTGTGTCATTTTCTTTATCGTTCTTGTTTCGATCTCGCACAAACACAAACATCAAAATCGTTAGTTCTAAGTAATCAACGAATTCCGCATAAACTGATTTCGAATCCTAACAGTGTACAAAGTAAACTTCTTATATATTTTATTACAAGACCTAAAAAATATATTAGATCTTGGGAAAATAGGTGAGCTCCTGTGATTAGGGTTAGACTGATTTGACATAATCACATTATACAACAATTTATTGGTAGTTAACCCAATAATAATTTCAAAACGAATAGATTTCAAATCTGTAGTTTGTGAAAATTTTGTACAAGTTTTAACATTTGGTTATGAAATTTATGATCAAAGAAAAGAAGAAGCCCTCAAACTATTTCAGAGAGAAGTGAACAGGCTTTCAAAATTATTTGTAATTTGATATATAGTTATTTTTTCGACAACAAGACGTTGATCAACAACCATAAGTTGACCTTCCGATTCATTGACGATCAAATCCAACATTTAACCGTAAGCATCGATCACAAGATAGTGGTGCGTGAATTATAACCTTAGATATTATCGATTTATGTTCTCAAATACTTGAAAACTTATTTTATTGCTATGATGTCTCTTTGTTTTTGTAGACTTCAAAACTGATTGATTAGTATTTGGCTAACAAGAAAGATCAAACCCCTTATTTTTTGATGACTTGTGACCTATATATATTATTAATCTCTAATTAATTCTCTTTCCATCTCTATTTGCAATGGGTTTTTACTTTTTTCTTTTTCTTTTTCTTGAAGCTCTAGTGTTTACTCGATTAAACACTTAGGAATTTACAAAACTCTCTTGTCTTCATTACAATGTCCGATTTCTTTGTGATTTTTGTACTTAGGGTTTTCGAAAATGAACACTCAATTTCATAGTTATGGTTTCTTTGCTGTATAGCCTTATTATCTTACAAGAATTCGAACAAAGCAGAATCTGAGAGCCATTTCCTAGGAATCGATGGTTAAAGATCTTCGAACAAATCGACCTTTCATTCTTGGTCTTTTGTCTGCATTAACTTTTCTAACCTCGTACCTTATCTTCTTCTCGAACAATCGATTCTTCCTTTTATCTCTGTATCTCCAAACCCTAGCTTCTCTATCACTTTTGCGACTCACATCCTTCTCCATTATTCCCTACAATCAAAGATCCATTAACATAAGTTTCTACATATTTAGTAAGAAAAGAAATGAGATTATTAGGAGCTTACATGAGGAACTAGTTGGAAGTTACTTGTGTTGGTAAACTTAGTTTGGTTTCTTGGAGATTCTTGTTTATCCCAAGCTGCCATAACATTTTCGTAATTAAGTCTAAGTAACATATTCCTCTGTTTTGCATTATTACTCTCATAATCTTCTTCGGTCTTTGTTGTTAAAGCGGTTACATTGTTGTAATCTTTCTTGCACCTCAACAAAGATGGTTCAGGACATGTTTCTTCGCTATAGGGTATAGCTTCTCCTGCTTCAGTGTAATATAGATACTCCATTGCATCAATCTCATCTTCAAAGTTAAATTCTCTCGTTGTTTCTTCTGTACCATCTTGGTTGCTTAAGAAGAATCCCATCTCTGTGAATCCCTGAAACTCTGGCACAAGAGAAGTAAGATCATCATCATTACCATCATCATGTTTTTCCGGCATGAAAAACATTCCTTCTCCTCCAATCTCTGGAACACGAGGCTCTTCTCTTCTTCTTCTTTTCTCATTATGAACTCTAGGTGTTCTTGTTTTTCTTCTGAATCCGCTATGCCAAACCGGCTTTGATGATGTTCCTCGAAGGACATCATTCGATATTTCATTTGTTCTAAGACAAACTCTCTCGTGTTTTGTCGCCACATGGTTTGCAGAATGCACTGATTCATCACAAACATGACACAAGAAAGCATCATCCGACGCACAATACCAAACCGCGTGTTTGTTCACACACAATTCACACGCTCGAGGAGGCGGCTTGACATCTTCTTGGTGTTCCAAAATCATCGTATCTGCACATAACATGAAACAGAGTTAAGAGAAGAAATCAATTTTGAACAAGAGACTCATCAGGTATGAAACACAATAGTAATGGTTTTATACTTTTATGGAATTGTATATTTTGGTGACTTGTCATGAGCTAAGAACAAAAAAGTTCTTAAAGTGAGAAATAAAGGGGACAATGAAGAAGACAAGAGCTAAGGAAGATGAAGTATAATGGGCACTGACAAAGGAGTCTTCTTAGGTATATACAGTAAAACCTCTATAAATTAATAATGTTGGGACCAAGACAATTTATTAATTTAGGCAGAATATTATTTTATCGATAAATTAATAATTATTAATTTAGAAAGAGATTTTGTTAAATCCCCAATCTAAGATTTTTTAATTTAAAATAAGAAAGTTTCTTCAAAATTCATATTCTACCAATATATATATTCACTAGAATTTCCATAATGATTTGTTTTTTACATATTTTATTCAATTTGTTTCCATAATAATTCATTTCCTTACATTTTTTTTATGTACGAGACTTTGTTTTAATGTTCATCTTAGGTTTTTGATTAAACATTCTTTTTTATCGCTTGTTTCAAAATTAAATTTAGCAATGGCTTCCCATCTAAAAGGTGTTGGGAAATCGACAATGACGGATCAAATACGCAAAGAGTTATGTGAGCATAAAAGAGCTCACATAACTCTTTGTGATGCTGGAATAATAAGAGCTTTTAAGATGCATTATCGTAGGAGATTTTACCGTGAGATTTTAGAAGGCTATGAGTTGGGACAATCTGATCCAGGTAAGATCAACGTTTTGAATGCTATCAATTTTGCAGTCTCGGCTTGGACAACTAATGTTCGTCAAGAGACAATAGCAAATTGTTTTCGACACTGCAAAATTCGCTCAACAGAGGATGTATCAAGGAATTTAGAAGATGAATCAAACGACATTCATGAACTTGAAGTTGTGATTAATAATCTCTGTTATCGGAACAGAATGGATGTCAAGACCTTACTAGACTATCCGGGTGAAAACGATGCTTCCTCAGAAGTTCAGAGTTTAGAAGAAATTGCGGCTACTATCCTTAATGTTGAAGATGAAGTTGAAGAAGATCTTGCATCACCCTTGGAACCAGTTACGCATAAGGAAGCAATTCTCGCTTCTAGAACTCTTCATAACTTTTGGATGCAGGTTGAGAAGACAACACCAGGAGTTGCTGATGCAATAAGGAAAATTAGAGACGAGCTCCAACGTGATTCCAACTTTAAGAAAAGACAAACAACATTGGAGTCATATTTTACTAAATTACCTTAGATGTATATACATATATGTCTAAGATTTGCAATTATTAATTTATGCTATTATTGGGACTATATTTTACATAGGAGTTTCAAAAAAATTATTATCTTATCATTTTATCAAATTGAGTTGATTTTTACATTGGCCCGACTCGGGACCGGGATAATTTATTAATTTATGGTGTTTATTAATTTATCGAGTATTAATTTATCGAGGTTCTACTGTAATACTCTTTCTCTTTGGAATTAGACAAAGACATTTCCTTAAGAATCTTGAAGATATTTTTACTCAGATTTTTCTTATGTCATGTCAGTAGTATTTCTTGATTCTTGTTCTGTACATTCTTGAAACTTGGTGAAAATATATTCATATAGAGTAGATTAATTTTTGAAGTATATGTCTATATTCTACATGCTATACAGTAATCCACTGTCAGAAGAGCGTATTGCATATTTTAGAACACTGGAAGTGATTAATATAGAGAGTGTTAAAGGTTAAAAAGCTAGTGAAATTAAGGAAGTAAAGATTTTGTGAATTATTGAAGTGTGGCCATACCCATTTTGTTTGTTTATACAAAGGAGAATAAACATTGTACTGATGACTTGGCTTCATATGTCAAATTTCATCCAAATCTTTGCGATTCTATTGGTCAGAGTTAGATTATGTTTTTGGGGTCTTTCATGAGTTCATTTTCTTACCCATTCTCTAAATTTTATCTTTTTTGTTTGGTTGTCTTTTGTTTTCTGACTCATTTTGTCTGTGGTCCTTACCTGTCTTTATCTCACCATTTAAACATATGATTACAGATTTCATTAAAGTTTGATTTGGACTAAAAGTAATTTAGAAAGGTTTAAAGTGTTTTTGATGAAACTAAAAATGTTTTGTGGAAACATCCTATAATTTTGAAATAAAGGGTCAAGTGTAGACTTCTTATAATTGCTCTCAATACACTACAAATTGCAAGCATAAAATCTTGTAATAAACATGTTATATGAATCATAGTAACAATGGTTAGTTAAAGGTATATGAAAATTTCATTATTTCAAGCAAACATGGACTTGATTGTACAGAATAAATCCAAAAATAGACGAAACTATTTGATAACCTGAGGCTAATCTTAGCTAAATTAGAAGTCACTACTCTTAACTCGTAAATATGTTTAACGAAAACTAAAAGCATAAATCAAGCAACAACCTTCACAGAGCAATTAATCTTGCGACAGAGACTCCATCTATGATCTATTGATCTGTACAGTTAAAGCTCTCACTCACCTGTTTCATAGGAGCAAGAAGAAGCGTTTAAAATCTTTAAGCCAAATTAAAATCACCAAATCCATTATGCTAACAAGTTCTCAACAACCAAAACCTATATGCTTAGAACCCAATCCTTCTTCTCAGTCCAAAACTAGGTTTTAACTCACACGCAGAATAAAGATCGATGCGACTGCGAAACAGATTGGTATCTACAATCAAACTTATGTTCCAAAAGTGAGTCACACTAAGATAATTATCAATTCATTTATCACAGTCCAAAACATGTCATATCTCTTTACATCAGCAATGAAAGCAGAATGATGTCAATAAGCACCTATGCATCTCGAATTTCCCCAAAAACCGATTCGTCTAAGATCTAATCGATTTATATACTACAACCAAATCATAAAGAAGGTCCCGTGAAACAATATTCCTTTCCCTTAGATAGCTTCGACCGCAAGAATTGCTAAAATGTCAAATTGATCTTCTTCTATTAATCAAGTGATTCAAGCAATACAAACCATAACTTAACCACATCTACTTACCTTGAATCAATCATGTGTACTGTACAACACTATTCAGATTCAAAAGGCTCCAGCTTCAAATCTGGTTAGACAAAAACCAATATTATTACACAAATAAAGATTCAACATCGGAAAAAAGATACTGATTAAGAGCTCAGAGATAAATTCCAACATTACATTCATAAGATCATGCTCAAATTCCAAACATAACATGACCTAATTCACCAATACATAACTCAATTCGACAAAAACCCAAAAAAACCCTAACGAGAATTTTAAAACTAAAGCATGCACCACCACTAACACAGAGTACAATCAGAAAACAAAACAAAAACTCACCATAGAGAGTTTTAACACCCCGATTAGCGTCGAGAAACTGTTTTGTAAGAAGGCGACACTCCTCGTGATGGTTAGAGTCTTCGGGATGGTAACACCGCTTGACTTTCTCAAGTAACTTCTTAGCTTTCTCGAGTTTTATCGACTGCTCATGAATCAAATGTTCTCTCATCTCATTCTCATCCATAGCAACAAGATCCTTTTTCGGATTCTCCGGTGCCGTCTTTTCCAACTCCGGCGACGATCCCTTGTTCCTCCCCATCGTCTTTGTTCTTTCTCCGTTTGGCTTTTTTAGCCTAAGTAATGATATTATTGATGTTGTGAATAAGAGAAGAGAAGAGAATAGGAATTGGTGTTGTCTTATTCTATGAATAATAGAGAGTATATATAGGAGTACAAATACTTGGGGAGGAAGTAGAACTTGGAGAACAAGCTAGAACATTCTAGAACATGTGCCTATAATGGGCATCCATCTAATGGGTTATAACACTTCCCCTTGGGTGCCATTATAGTAAAAATAATTCTAATGCGCATAGAATGCTGCCTCATTAAAAACCTTACCGGGAAAACCCGATTGGGACAAAACCTTGTTTAAGGGAAAAAAAGTGCAACTTGAGATCTTCGTGATGCTTCAAAAAATTTGTTTCTTGAAAGTAGTAGTTGGAAGTGTCTTGGAAAATAAGTCCGCCAAAGTTTTTCTTGAACAACCTCTAGAACATGTACATCATCATTCTTCCGCAACTCATCAGTTTTCTAGATGATCCATCTGGATCATTCTCTTTGTTTCTCTCATTATCATTAATGTATGATATTCTTTTAGGAGATTGATAGACTTTCATATATCATTATGATGATAACATTCCTCTATAAGTGTCTATCATTTGCGTGTTCTTTGATGTCTTGTTAAAAACTTTTTCATAGAAAAACTTTATAGGATAAAAACTATGATAAGGGAAAAAGAGTACATCCACGCATATCATTATATTTCCCCCTCTCATAAACATCTTCTTGAAGAGATGAATTATGATCATATATAAAATCTCTTTTGGAACTATTATAAGCATAAAATTAATGAACGAACTCGTATGGTTGCCATATGTGTAACGCCCGTGAACCAGGAATTATATATGAGAATTGAATAGGACCGAATAGTTTAGTTTTAATTGTTCGGTTTGGCTGGTTTGGGTTAAGTGAACCCTAGGGCTTGAGTATAAAAGAGAGCAGTCTCTGTTTTGTGCAGATAAAACGTGGAAGAGGCTGAGAAATTGAAAGAGAAGAGAGGAGGTTCGTTTGTGGTGTTTTTTTTTAAAGAAGGAGATGAAGACAGTTCTGATGCGTATTAGAAGAGTTGAGAAACGGATTATCTAATCTATTTGGATTGGAGTGAAACTTTTAGGGTAAGTTCACCACTCTTATATCTAGCTTTAGGAGAAATCGGATTATCATTTGGATGAGTATTCTGAGATTTATTGTTGTTTTCCCGAGAGAGGTTCGTGCAGGATTGGATCTGCGATCAGTCCACTTCGTGGGTGTTTTCCCGTCGAACCAGAAGGAGTTAGGAGACAATCTGTATATCGTGGAAAGGTCTCGGTCTCACAATTCCATATCAGGTTTCCGATCACGATTCTGAGGTAATCTCCGTTCTCAGTGTGCTTTCGAAGTCGGCGTGTCGTTTCTGTTTTTAGAAAAACCTAATCCGGTTTAGGGGAAACTTCAATTGGTTTGGTTTTGTTTAGTTAACCGGATTGGTTTGGTTTGGTTTGGTTTAGTTAACCAAATTGGTTTAGTTAACCGAATTGGTTTGGTTGGTTGGTTTAACCGACTATTTCTGTTTGGGTTAACCGACTGGTTTGGTTTGCCTTGTTCATCAGGCAAAGGAGGAGAGTTGCCAGAGGTTTAGGTCTGAGGAAACTGATAGGCTAAGGTGAGTGCGTAACCATGGTCCCAAGTGGATGGAACATTCGGATTCTTGGTGTTAGGTTGATTGATGGTTGGATTATTGATTGATTGAGATGTTTGTGTGGTGCAATCGTTTATGTGTGTTTGTTGACATTTTATTGCAGGTGATCATGTTTCTGCAGGCTTGGAATCGAGCCATAGAGGAGATGGCTTGATCCTAGCGTCACTGCGAGGTGATGTCAATCGACACTCATGTGATTTTGTTTTGCTTGTTGTTTTTTTTTGTGTGTTTGCCTGGTGTTTCATTGACCTTGGTTATTGGCCGAGTAGATGGGATAACCGTCTCACTGAGTATTTGTGATAATACTCACGCATATCTTTTTCCCATGTGATGCAGGTAAAGGCAAAGTGTGATCGTGGAATCACGGCTACGAAGAGGGAAATGATCTGGGATCTCGGTTGTGTGGTTTATTTCTGTTGTTGTTGTTAGAACTGGCTAAGTTGTGGTTTAGTTCTGGAATGTTGGAATTGATCATTGCTGACTTTGGTTTATTTTGTTTGAAAGAATGCATTGGTTTAGTTATTTGAGTTGATTGTTTTTGTTATCCGCTGGTTGCTCGTGAGTTTGATTAGATGTTGAGGGTTAGCATTCATGGGAATGCTAATTAGAGTCCAATGTAATAGTTTTTTTTTAAAAAAAACCGGGCCGGGTCGTTTCAATTTGGTATCAGAGCCCTTACGGTTTTAGGAAGGGCTAGAACTGCTAGGATTGTAATTTGGTTAAATTGGCAATTCTATGGGTTTAGGGGTTCCAAATCATCTTCCTTCGAGCCTTCAAAGAGATTCCACGGTAAGTGTTGTTCGTTTTGTGTTTTATTCTTTAGTGCTTAACGTGTGCTTTGGTAGTACAGTGTGTTGGCTAGAGGCACTAGAGATTGTGGCCTTGGTGGCCGGGGTGACCGTGGAGGTCAAGATGGTGGTCGGGGACCAGTAAGTGAGTCAGCTGGGAATGCGGCTCGGGGTTCCATGTTTGAGACTGTGACAGATCCATAGACGTATCAGAAGGGTCTGTGTATTAGCGGGAGTGCCAGTTGGAGTGCCTGTGTGATAGCCAGTATGAGGGCTGGTGGGGCCAGGGCTGGTACTCGAGCTGGTGCTGGATTGGCTCGCTGTTCGGGTGCGCCCGCAGGAAAATTCCATGTGACGAGATGATCGTCTGACAGATCTGTTGTAGTAGTTATTGTGGCGGGCACCAGTGAGTGAGTCTGCCGGGAGTGCGGCTCAGAGTGTTTCGCATGTGGCTGAGAGTGATCCGTAGACGCTTCAAGACGGCTTGAGCGCCATTGAGACTGCCTCAGTGCAGCCAAGTGTGAGCGCCAGTATGAGGGCTGGTGGGGATAATGTGGTCCCAGGTTGGCTGCCGGGGGCCGGTGTGGGTCCTCGTGAGGTTGGTAGTGCGGGTGCGCCCGCGGGTGGGGATCAGGGTCGAGAAGATCGTCTGGTGGACTGGCTTCAGCAGTTATGGGAGCGCTTACCGAGTGCGGTGCCAGTTATGCTCCGGTGATGCCACGAGTGGCAGAGGTGCGGCTGAGGGCTGCAGTTGTTGGTAGGGTTCCGTCTTATCTGCGGATAAGGGAACAGGTGCAGTGGATGGAAATAGGATTCTTTGCGAGGGGTGTGTTGCAACTAGGAGGGTTCAAGCAGAGTTGGCCTGGGCGGACTTTTGGGCACAGTGTGATGCCAATTTATTTCCTCAAGAGGTTGCGGATCGTTTAGAGACGAGGTTTTTGTAACTGGATCTGTGAGAGAGATCAGTTCGTGGGTATGATTTGGAGTTTAATCGACTCATGGTTTATGCTGGTTCATGCTGGTAGGAGCATAGAGGGCGAGGAGGCCCAAGATAAGAGGTTCATGAGAGGACTTCGACCAGGTTGGTGGACACGGTGCGGAGTGTCTAAGTATGCGACGAGAGCAGAGCTGGTTGTGACTGCTGGATGCGTTGAGGAGGTCTTGAGGGAGCAGGCTGTGGTGGTTAACCCAACTGTTCAGTCTATTTGGCCTCAGCAGCAGGTGATACCTGTCATGGCGGCAAGCCTGCGCAGGGACAGAAGAGGAAGTGGGAGGATACTTCCCGGTTGAGTTAGAGTGTCCGAAGATACTTCGGGTGTGGAAGCATGGGTCAAAGTTGGCGAGCTTGTTAGGTTTCTTAGCACATGGGAGTTGTGTGGAGACCTTGGTAGTGGGCAGTAGTGAGTTCCATGTGTGGTTTGAGTCTGGAGCATCTTTGCTTAATCACTCCGGAGCGTGCTGAGTGGAGCGATGTTCGGAGTGGCGCTGGTGAGCGGTTTGGACCGGTTATGGTTGTTGGAGGGAAGTTTCTAGTTACTCATGGCCGGGCGAGAGGCGTGGACATTCTAGGGGCTGGTGAGTTGGTGCCAGCGGACTTGGTGAACAGTCCAGTGGAGCTGTATGATGTTATCCTGTGTATGGATTGGCTTGATCAGTACAGAGTTCATCTGGATTGTCACCGGGGTCGTGTTGTGTTTGAGCGTGGTGGAGGAAGGTTGATTTATCAGGAAATGAAACCAACTTCTGAGAGTCTCGTGATCTCTTGGGTGTAGGCTGATCTATTACTGAGGGGTTGCGAGGCTTACTTGGAGACTATTGTATTGGCGGAGTCTGTAGGTGAGGTTGCAGTGAGGGATATTCAGGTTGTCCAGGACTGTAAGGATGTCTTTCGGTTGTTGCAGGGATTACCGTCGTCGCGGTCGGATCCTTTCACGATTGAGTTAGAGCCTGGGACGACGCCATTATCTAAGGTACCATATAGGATGGCTCCAGCAGAGGTTGTAGAGCTGATGAGGTAGCTATAAGATTTATTGAGTAACCGGGTACTTTACCGTAGGGAGCACCGCTGATGTGTATGAAGAAGAAGGATGGTAGTTTCCGGTTGTGCATCGATTATCGAGGGCTTAACCGAGTTACCGTGAAGAACAAGTATCCTCTTCCGAGAAATTGATAAGTTGTTGGATCAATTGTGAGGGGCTACGTGGTTCCTCAAGGTTGACTTGGCATCCGGTTAACACCAGAATCCTAGGGATGATGTCGATGTCATGAAGACGGCTTTTTTTGACGAGTCATGAGTAGTGTTGAGTTAGTGGTGATGCCTTTCGGGTTGACAAATGCACCAGTTGCGTTTATGAGGTTGATGAGCGAAGCCTCTTAGGAGTATCTTGATAAGTTCGTGATTAACTTCATCATGACATTTTGGTGTATTCGAAGATTCCTGGGGAGCATGAGCAAGGAGAGGGAAATTTTGGGGAAGTTGCAAGAGTAGAAGCTGAGCAAGTGCAGTTTATGGCAAGGAAAATGAGTTTTCAGGGTCTTAATGTTTTGATAGATAGAGTTTCTGTGGATCCAACTAAGATTCAGTCTATCTGAATTCGGGCCTAGACCGAGGAATGCAACTAAGATTAGTAGTTTTCTCGGGTTTGCAGGTTATTTCAGGAATTTCATCAAAAGGTTTTGCGAGTATGGCTCAATCTATGACCAAGCGGTTAGAGGCAATGTTTTTAAAACTGGACCGGCGACCGAACCGGATTTTTTTTGGGTCGTGGGTTAATGTGGTCCGACCGGGTTTAACCGGGGTTCAACCGGGTTCAATAATATTTTAAAAATATTAGTAAATAGAATTTGTTCTTTATATGTATGTGCATAACTATCCAAAAATCAAACAACATATTAAGTTTAGTACAAATATTTAAGAAAACAAAAAAAACTTCAATAGCTATAATAAAACTAAATAAAAAAATGATGATACTTAAATACATAACTAATCCTTTTGTCTAAAATTTTAAAAAGATTATAATTATTTGAAAAATGTTTTTTTTTTCATTGAATATGATTATATTAGAGAAAATGTTAAACCTTTATTACTATTTCATTATCTATAAACATTATTTTTCTAATTTTAATTTTGATAAACATATTACTTAAAGAAAAATGAAATAAAAATATGTTTTTTTTAATTAAAAAACAGTTGAACCCGGTTTGATCCGGGTCAACCGGTTCGCCGGTTCCCGGTTTTTTGCCGGTCCGACCCGGTTCGATAGCCGGTTCAACTATTTTTGGGTTTTTATATTGACCCAAACCGGACATGTGACCGGTTCGCGGTTGAACCCGGTTCAACCACCGGTCCGGTCCGGTTTTAAAAACATTGGTTAGAGGAGTAGGTTCCTTTTGGGTGGTCTTGGTTTAGGAGGCAAAAGCGATGGGTGTAGTTTTAGCAGATTGGGATCTGTTTATAGTTTACCATCGTGGTGAACTTATCTAGAGGTGGATGCTCTTGGTCGGAGGCGGTATGCTTTGGCTCAAGAGCAGGATGTGAGGTATGGTTGAGTGAGATTGGTACGTTGGGGTTGTGCGTTATCTCACGAGAGCCGTTGGGGCTGGAGGTAGTTAATCAAGCAAACTTTCTGAGCATGTTTCGAGTAGCTCAGGAGAAGGATTAGGGTTGGTTTGATTCTTCTAAGATTGGAGGTTATGATTATCATGTCTCGGCTAATAGGACTATCTTAGGGCACGGGTGAGTCTGTGTCCCTAAGAATGAGGTTTGAGGCAGGAGATTTTTTAGAGAGATTCATGTGAGCATGTTTCTCTATTCATCCGAAGGCGACTAAGAGGCATAGTTATCGGAATTGGTACTATCTCTGAGTTAGGATGAAGAAGGATGTGGCTTATTAGGTCGCAGCTTGCGATATGTTGTTAGTTGGTGAAGGCTGAGCGTAAGTTCGAGTGAGTTGTTGTGCAGTTTACCCATTCCAGGGGGAAGTGGGACATGTTTCCATGGATCTTGTGGCAGGGTTGCCGGTTTCTTGGACTCATGATGTTATCGGAGTGACTACGGATCGTCTGTCTATGTCAGCACATTTTCTGACCATTAAGAAAACCCGAGGGAGCAGCGGTTCTGGTTATGAAATATATGAATGAGTTAGTGAGGTTGCTTGGAGTGCCAGCGAGTTTTGTGTTAGATAGAGATCCGAGGTGCACCTCTGAGTTGTTAAGGGCTTTGAGGCCAGTATTGGTATGGCTCCTTTGAGGAGTTGTATGGGAGGCCATGTCGTACGCCCCTATGTTTTACCCAAGTGGGGGAGAGGAGCATTATGGTGTACACTTCGTTCAAGAAATGACGGAAAGGAGCCGTGTTTTGAAGCTGAACCTGAAAGAGGCTCTTGATCGGCAGAAGAATTATGCCGATAAGAGGAGAAATGAGTTAGAGTCTAAGGTGGGAGATAGAGCGTATCTCAAGGTGGAGATATTTCAGGGTTCTAACAGATCCATTGCAGAGGATAAGCTTAGTCCGAGGTTTATGGGCTCGTTCCGGGTGGTGGAGCGAGTGGGACCAGTTGCTTATCATTTGGAGCTACCTCAGCTCATGCAGAACTTTCTTGAGTGTTCCATGTGTCGAAGCTCAGGAAGTGTCTACATGGGTCTTGGGAGGTAGTGGTGAGGATTCCTGCAGATCTTCAGTTTTTGGCGGTTCAGTTGAGGCCGGTAAGGATCCTTGAGAGAAGTGTCAAGATCTTGCGCCGGAAAAGGGTGCCGTCGTCGAGAGTCTTGTGGGACTGTGACGGTGTCCAGGAAGAGACTTGGGAACTAGAGGTTAAGATGAGATAAGGTTCGATTGTGGTTTGAGAAGCAAGCCGAGGAATGAACTAGTTTTTCATGGTTTCCAGTTTCAGTTTTATTGTATTTCACCATGTGTGGTGATGTTGTTTCGGATTATGTATTTTCGTTTGAGTTGCAACGATTATGACATTTTTCAGATTTATAAGATGAGTATTTTTTTTTTTATGGGATGGCTTTGGTAGTCATGAGTTTGTGCTTAGAGAATCTATGAATAGAAGTTTTATGAAGAGTTAAAACTTGTCTATTTCTGAGAGACTCTAGGTGAATTGGTGGTTAGAGAATCTGGAATTAGAAGTTTTATGAGAATTTAAAACTGTCTATTTCTGAGAGATTCTAGAGGAAACACCCTGTGCGATTGGGTTGTTTCAGATGACCTGAGGATTGGTCATTAGATATAGAAGTTTTATGAGGATTTAAAACTATCTATTTCTAAGAAACTCTAGTGGAAACACCCTGTGTGATTGGGTTGTTTCAGATGACCTGAGGATTGGTCATGGTTGAGACGATATTTTTGGGGAAATGGAATGTCATGTTTAAGGCTAGGAGAGGTAGTTCTAGTCAGAGATGCATATATTGACGTTTAAGACTTGATCGCTCTAGGGGATGAGGATTTCCCCGAATAACTCGTTGGGAGATGAGGATTTCTCCAGAGGGGATGAGGATTTCCCCTGTATTTTTTGGAGAGATGAGGATTTCTCTCGAGGGGATGAGGATTTCCCCTGTATACCGAAAGCTCGCCGGACTGTGTGTTCTGAGGGTGTGAGTGGTATGGTGCATCGATAACTCAAAGGATGACAATCCTGAGAGTGTGAGTGGTGTGATTATGAGTTAAGAGCAATCAATGTCTAAAACGTGGCTATAAGCATATGACTGGATGTGAACCTCAAGCTGGTCTGGGAGATGTTGATCTCCGGTTTGCTGGCTGGTTGGCCAGGTGTTGAAGTCGTGTTGGCAGTAAGAGGTGTTGATCTCTGGTGTTGCTGGCCGGGAAGGTCAGGTGTTGGGCCGTGATGACAGTGTTTTAGGATTCGAGGACGAATCCAGGTTAGTGGGGGAGAGTTGTAACGCCCGTGAACCAGGAATTAGAGATGAGAATTGAATAGGACCGAATGGTTTAGTTTTAATTGTTCGGTTTGGCTGGTTTGGGTTAGGTGAACCCTAGGGCTTGAGTATAAAAGAGAGCAGCCTCCGTTTTGTGCAGATAAAACGTGGAAGAGGCTGAGAAATTGAAAGAGAAGAGAGGAGGTTCGTTTGTGGTGTTTTTTGGAAAAGAAGGAGATGAAGACAGTTCTGATGCGTTTTATAAGAGTTGAGAAACGGATTGTCTAATCTATTTGGATTGGAGTGAAACTTTTAGGATAAGTTCTCCACTCTTATATCTAGCTTTAGGGGAAATCGGATTGTCATTTGGATGAGTATTCTGAGATTTATTGTTGTTTTCTCGAGAGAGGTTCGTGCAGGATTGGATCTACGATCAGTCCACTTCGTGGGTGTTTTCCCGTCGAACCAGAAGGAGTTAGGAGACGATCTACATATCGTGGAAAGGTCTCCGTCTCAAAATTCCATATCAGGTTTCCGATCATGATTCCGAGGTAATCTCCGTTCTCAGTGTGCTTTCGAAATCGGAGTCTCGTTTCTGTTTTTAGAAAACCCTAATCCGGTTTAGGAGAAACTTGAATTGGTTTGGTTTTGTTAGTTAACCGGATTGGTTTGGTTTGGTTTAGTTAACCGAATTGGTTTGGTTGGTTGGTTTAACCGACCATTTATGTTTGGGTTAACCGACTGGTTTGGTTTGCCTTGTTCAACAGGCAAAGGAGGAGAGCTACCAGAGGTTTAGGTTTTAGGCAACTGATAGGCTAAGGTGAGTGCGTGACCATGGTCCCAAGTGGATGGAACATTCGGATTCTTGGTGTTAGGTTGATTGATGGTTGGATTATTGATTTATTGAAATGTTTGTGTGGTGCAATCGTTTATGTGTGTTTGTTGACATTTTATTGCAGGTGATCGTGTTTCCGCATGCTTGGAATCGAGCCATAGAGGAGATGGCTCAATCCTAGAGTCACGGCGAGGTGATGTCAATCGACACTCATGTGATTTTGTTTTGCTTGTTATTTGTTTTGTGTGTTTGCCTGGTGTTTCATTTACCTTGGTAATTGGCCGAGTAGATGGGATGACCGCCTCACTGAGTATTTGTGATAATACTCACGCATCTCTTTTTCCCATGTGATGCAGGTAAAGGCAAAGTGTGATCGTGGAATCACGGCTACGAAGAGGGAGATGATCTGGGATCTCGGTTGTGTGGTTTATTTCTGTTGTTGTTAGAACTGGCTAAGTTGTGGTTTAGTTATGGAATGTTGGAATTGATCATTGCTGACTTTGGTTTATTTTGTTTGAAAGAATGCATTGGTTTAGTTATTTGAGTTGATTGTTTTTGTTATCCGCTGGTTGCTCGTGAGTTTGATTGGATGTTGAGGGTTAACATTTATGGGAATGCTTATTCGAGTCCAATGTAATAGTTTTTAAAAAAAAAAAACGGGCCGGGTCATTTCAATATGATATTTTATACTATTGAACTTCTGGTTCATAACATCCTTTCCCTAAATGTTTAATATGAGACATCTTGAGATAGTTTTGTCTTTTCAAGATCTTTTATCTCAAACTTTTTCTTTTGATATTCCACTGTATATAAATCTCTTCAGGAGTTATATGATGTTCAAATAATCAAATATATACTGCAATCATAACAAATCATTTTGTAAATCTTCTTATAAATATGCGTAGGCTAATATCATCTTTTTCATTGTTTTTCTCTTAGAAGATTCTTGCAGTGTACATCCTTCTTGGAGTATATAAATATCATTATACAGTGGTTACTTATCGCATAACTTGTAATAACTCTGCCGGAGTTTCGATGATGTTCAAATGAAGAATCACTTTATCAAAATATTTTGATAAGTCTACATGGGTATTTACATGATTATACCCCATGTTACATACTTTCTTTTCATTCGATCGATTATCGATTAGAACTCTTAGGAATATAATTCTAATATCATTAATCCTTCAGGGATTGTATCCTTCATATATATATCCTTCAAGGATTGCATATAAATGTCTTTATCCATTGTTTAATCTCTTACTACCAAACTTGTAAGATATCAAAAATAATTGCCACCACAAGAGAACATATCTCTTCATAAAACATTTTTTATCTTTGTGAATTTCACTATATTCACTATTCTTTCATACAAAAGACTCATTTATATGACACTGGTTTTACACTTGAAGTGCAAGGACTACTGGTCCATATATTTCTCTACAAGAGATTATATATGTCTATTTCTTCCGATCATTATTTTGTGTATATTTTTCAATAGACTTTCTTTCATGATCCTCTCTTTTTATCCATAATATAAATGCTCATTGCATGCAAAAATATTACGACGTCGATTTGATTTATGGTTCCATCTTATTCCACACATGACATAGCTAGCTATATCTCTTCATTTTCAAGTACTTGAATTTTTTTTCATTTGTCATGTTTATGTCTCTTCTAGAGATCATCCAATCTCTTCTGGAGATTTTTCAAAAATCTTTCTTTCCTCGATTTGGTCATTCTTAATTCTTACTCCTTTTCTTTTTCGAGGATAATTATATTTGGAACCAAATAGGTCTATCACGTTTCATGCGATCTTTAGACTCACTAGCAGTTTGATATAGTCCTTCCGGGACATCAATTTTAATTGGAGCATATACAGCTGGGATAGGTGACTTCATCACTCTATTTTGGGTTAGTAAATGGGTTAGTAAATGCGTATGAACTTCATCACGCAAAGTTCTTCTTATGAATTATCTTTTCGGACTTCTCATATAATTTTTTTTGGTCCGAGGATCAATGATAATTCATAGATACTTCTATCTTTCTCTAGCTGTTTAATTTCTCCCCCTAATGTTGGAAAAATTGACTCATTAAAATGAAAGTATATAAATTGAGCCTTATATAAATCTTTCTGGGAGGACTCTTAATTATCTTTCATATCCAACATATATTCTTATCCTCTTTTGAGGTTCCATCATCAAGCACTATGGTGGAGCACTTTTCACATTCATAGATCTTTCATTCAAAGATCGTTCAGATGGAAACTATTTGGTCTCTAACCCTAAACCAATAATGATGGGGATAACAGTTAGTTATTCATTGGTTTGATGCGAATTAATGCTACTAAAATTTTGTATATGAACATGAGCTTTCGGATGTTCAACACATATCCCAATGGACATATATAATAATTAGGCTTCAAACATAAATTTTGGAACTTATAAGAAAGTAACCTCACAAACTCTCGGTTGCTGGTTTATAACAAGGATAAACGTGACCTTCTAGGATGCAACAATCGAGTCAATGCGTCCATTGAATCGATATATCTAAATGTCACATAGTGGGTGATCAGCCCATAATCATCTCCTTGTATATATTTCAGAAAAATTGATAGAGTCCAAATCATCTTTGACGGTTGAAAGCCATATTATCATATTGCATTCTTCAAGAACATATGATAAATCATCATTAGGAAAAATCTTCTGGTTTTTCACTAATTGTCCACATTATTTCTCACATCATCATTAAACCAGGATGACCAATCCGGTTAAGCCAAACATTTAAATTCTTAGTAAACTTTTGGTTTATTTTTCATTCTTAGCTAGTAAACTTCTGGTTTACGTTTCATTCTTAGCTAGTAAACTTATGGTTTACGTTTCATTCTTAGCTAGTAAACTTATGGTTTACGTTTCATCACTATCACTTACCCCCTTCAAGATATGATAATTAAAATTGCTTTCTTTAATATATCAAACATGGATTTGATGGTGAACCATGTGGCGATAAAGCAATAAACATAATCATGATAGAAATTATATAATCTAGTATATATATAAAATCCTAGATATTAATTTTACTAAATTCATATAGGTATGATATGAGGTCAAGAACTGAGAAATTGAGTACCTGGAAAATCCAAAGCTAATGGTGGGTGTCGCCAAAAAAATGGTGACTGATGCGATCAATTTCGTAGCTACTTTCTCTAATGTGTAAGATTTTATATTCACTTCAGGGAATATATCAAAACTAGTCAAATATAAGTAAGGTTTCTCATAACTCATATAATTTCTCAGCCCTAAGAAGAATCTATAATACTTCTTAAATTCTTGTTCACGACTTTGTGTCTACAAGACAACATTACTTGCATGAAAATTTCATTATATATGCTATATCTAAGATTATTAGAGATATTCTCTCATAATATCAATTTGCAAGTAATTTTGAACATAGCTGAATTAATTCACTTACAGACTTTAAGTCTTGTAATCTTAGATATAGCTAGATTTAACCAATCACATAGTTAGTTTTAAGTAATATCACATTATGGTGATCACACTTTTTCTTTGAGAATTGTTCGAAGAACTTAGTGAACATAATCTTCTAAATATGTCACTTATTATTAGGAGTGTCAAAATGGGTCAAAACTTATGAGTTTATCCAACCCAATTCAACTCATTAACCCTAATGGATTGAATATTTGGTTTGAATGGGTTAAGTGGTTTGATGAGTCAAATGGGTTGAGTTAAAATGGGTTGAAATAAAATGGGTTAATGGGTTAAAAATGGATAACCCATCAACCCATTCATAACTAAAAGACATGATTTCACAATTTTTTTTATTTTGTTACCAAAAACACTATTACACCAATTTTCCCGCCAAAACAAGATTACACAAAAACACAATCTAGTAAACCATTTTCCGCCAAAAACGAGATTAATACAATTTCCCGCCAAAATATGATCCGACAAAATTTTCCCGCAAAACGTGATCTCTCAAACTATTTTCGCCAAAATCGAGATTCATAAAATTTTCCGCCAAAATATGATCCCGCAAAAATTTTCCCGCCAAAAACGTGATCTCACAAAATATTTTCCCACCAAAATATGATCCCGCAAAAAATTTCTCGCCAAAAACGAGATTTATAAAATTTCCCGCCAAAAATATGATCCCGCAAAGTTTTCCCGCCAAAAACGTGATCTCACCAAATATTTTCGTCAAAATCGAGATTCATAAAATTTCCCGCCAAAATATGATCCCGCAAAAAATTTCCCGCCAAAAATGAGATTTATAAAATTTCTCGCCAAAAATATGATCCCGCAAAGTTTTCCCGCCAAAAACGTGATCTCACAAAATATTTTCGTCAAAATCGAGATTCATAAAATTTCCCGCCAAAAATATGATCCCGCAAAGTTTTCCCGCCAAATACGTGATCTCACAAAATATTTTCGCCAAAAACGAGATTTATAAAATTTTCCGCTAAAAATATGATCCTGCAAATTTTTCCCGCCAAAAACGTGAAATCACAAAATATTTTCGTCAAAATCGAGATTCATAAAATTTCCCGCAAAAAATATGATCCCGTAAAATTTTCCCGCCAAAAACTTGATCTCACAAAACAATTTCGCTAAAAACGAGATTCATAAAATTTCTCGTCGAAAATATGATCCTGCAAAATTTTCCCGCAAAAAACGTGAACATACAAAACATTTTTCCCAAAAAAAATCGAGAATGATAAATTTCCCGCCAAAAACGAGATTTTGCGAAATTATTGCGCCCAAAACACAATTTATTAAAAAAAATCCGCCAAAAAAAGCGATTCGGAAAATTTTCCGCCTAAAATAACATTTCGTATTATTTTTATTAATTGAAATATGTTTTTGTAATTTAAATAAAAATATAATTTGTAAAACATTATTTACAATTCATTTATAAATATATATATATTTTTTTATCCATAAAATTAAATGAGTTGGGTTAAAGTCAATCCAACTCATTTATGTTTAATGAGTTCATGGGTTGATCCAACCCAATTGCTAAATGGATTGGGTTAACGCATAAACCATTAACATTCAACCCATATGAGTTATGGGTTGGGTTTGGTTGGGTCATCCATTAATTTGACACCCCTACTTATTATGTTCATTTGTAGTCTATGTGAGATTCTCTAATTCTCCCCCTCGAGATGGTATGAAACTTCAGGTTCATCTATCTCGAATTGTATCTCACTATATAATTAACATACCCAACTTGGATCATGCATTTTGTCATCCAATTACCTTTAAGACTTTGGGGAGTATAAAGCATCGATAGTTTTAAATTACATTGTAATCACATTAGATTCTTTCATCATCAGATGATATAAACTTTTCTTATTCGCAAGATCTTTCTTTTCTCAATTCAGATGAAATTTTTAGTTTTTGAAAGAACTTTGATATCGATCTTGTCTTTTCAAGACAATTTCTATAGCCACTTTTTTTTTTTGGCTTAGTGTGATATTTTTTTCTATGTCACATTCACTTCTGGGAATGGACCAAAATCAGTTGGATGTGATTTATGAATTTTGTTATAAAAATCCAACAATTTCACTGATATATCATATAAGCATCTCATTACACCATAATGGGTTTAATTCATAATTCAATACAAATGATCCACTTCATAAACATATCGATTATGATCCACTTCTGTATGGTTTGATGAAACAATAAATTAATAATACCTTCGGTTTGGGACATTTAACTGAACCAACCCATAATAAAATTATTGACATGTGACAGAGGGTTTGGACTTTGAAGATCTTTGAATCAAAAGAACAGATCATCATGCTTTATTTTTTAAATAAACATATAATTCTGTCATACTCAAAATTTTGCTCATGAAAACATGGCTTTTATGTTGGTATAATCAAATATTAAATTCAAATTAACCTAATAAATCAATAAAACAACTAATATGTCAAACGAGTAAATTGTATGCTAAATTAATTTAAACCAACCGATTGAATGATCCAAAATAATATAATATTAATTTTGGTATACGGATCAATACTGATCACATATTGAAAAGATTACTTAGCTCGATCATGATAGAAATTCAATTTATTATTATACAATACTAGGGTTGGACTCGCCCGTTGGGCGAGTTTTGTTTCTTTTGATGTTTTTATGTTATTTTCTTATGTTTGGAAACTATATCATATATAACGTGTACTGCAAAGTATTTATGTTAATATATATCTTTTACATTCATTAACATATTATAATATCATATGTTCAATCATTAATTTGAGTGTGAAATTTTCTTTTCTTTTCTGAAATTCTTCCAATTTGACATTTGATTTTAAATAAATATTTTTTAGTTTCTAAAAACGTATTATTTTATTTTAAGTTGCTTCTATCTTAACCAATCATAATCGCGTAACATGCATAATAATATATTTACTTTTTCTTAAACACTTTAAAAGTATTTTAATTTTTCCTAGATTTTAGTGTTAAAAGCATTGATTCAAATATTGAATTATCAAATAGGTAATTTTTTTGCATCATGGTGTATAACTGCGTACACTTTTACATAAAAATCATATATCATTCTCCCTATATTTTGTTGTATAATTCATGAATAACGCGACCATTCATTTTTTAACTTTAGATATATCAAAACTCAAGATTATTTATTTATTTTAAATTATGGTATTGCAACGTTTTAAATTTTTTCTTTTATACTTCCAGAAACTCAATTATATTGAATAAATTCTTTTTTTCTTTTGGACAAATCTTATATTCCAAACTTTTACTTTACTTTCTCCTAAATGTTTTTGATATCCTTTAGTGAAATCATATATCCTATTTCTCATTAAACCTTCAACCTCATAGCAATTGGCGGAAGCTCAATTATGATGTCTTAATAATTGAATCATTTAATCTATTTTTGTTTGATTATATCTCATGTCGTTTATTTACGTTTTTATTCATTGCTCTTATATGTAAACTCATAATGTTTTGATTATTTTCTAATGAATTTTATTATAAATGATATATATTCATTATTGTATTTTTAGTTTAGAAAATAAAATACTCAAATAATCCTAAAACATCGTTTGCGTGATACATGAGTTTTATAATTTTATTAACTTAACGACAAAATTTTGATTTTACCATTTACAGTGTATACCTCTTATCTTTCAAATAATAGTATTATAACACTTTCAATTTTGTCTTTCATCCTTTCATAAAATTCAAATATAACATAATGAAAAAAATGTATATTCCTAATTTTCATCATAATATCTCATCTTTACTAAGATGGTTCAGTAGCTTTTTAGTGAAATAGTATATGACAACTCCTTAACAATTATTTGACACTGAAATTATTTAGGTTTTTTTTCTTTGATTCTTTGATGTCGTTTATAATTTTATCCATTTGTTTTTATATGTATATTTATTTTACATATTTCCAATTTCTTAAACTGATCATATATATATAAACTTTTAAGCAAGAAGGTCAACCCGTTGTTTAGAATTTAACATTATATTTATTTTACTTGTTTAACCCATTTTTTACTTACTTGTTTAAACTCTACATATATTTACTGATTTTTGTTTTTTAATTTAATTAAAATGTAGTAGTTATTAGTAACAATAAATATACATAAACGACATCATCTTTAGTGAGATTGTTCAATATCCTTGTAGTGAAACAATATATATTATTTCTCTTTAGATCAACAACATCTTAACAATCGTTTGACATTCAAATTATTAGATTTGTTTTATTTGATTCTTTGATGTTGTTTATATTTTTATTCATTTGTTCTAAGATGTATATTTAATGTACATATTTCCAATTTTTGAAACTGAATATTGTTATTATAAAATCCATTGATTTTTGAAATTATATTTACAACAATAAAATACAATACTCAAATTAATTTTACATGTACTACTTTTAGCTATTTATTGACTTATTTTCGTATTTTATATTTAATTAGATTTTTTTTACCTATAAGTAAGAATATATATATATAAACATGAATTAAATGACACTTAAATTTAAAATTAATTGTAAAACATGATTTGCCTATGTGGACACCTTAGATGAAGAGAGGACTCCCTAATTATATATATGATTTGAATAATTATAAAATATCTTTGATCAATAGTAGAGAAGCGTTAATCATGATCGATTAATTTTATTATAAACTATGTTATTTTAAGAACCAAAAACGTATTAATAAAATAATTAATATACATAAGTATGATTTGTGAGAATTACTCATCGATAGACATAGTATTCATGAATCAACATGTGTATGTTATCAAATCACAAAATCAAACTTCAAACTAGGTTAAATAAAAACATAAAATTGTGATATTCGATCAATAAACATATATGAGTCATGACCCAATATGAATATGTTATTGAATTACGAAATCAACTCATAAATATGCTTTGTGAGAAATACTCCATCAATAGACATACATGTATATGCTATGAATAACAAAGTCAATATTCATGTATAAAATAGATTAAATAGGTAGCATAAAAAGAAAAGGAAGCTACAACAAAATACTAAAATAATTTAGATGTCGTACTGTATAATTATAAAAGTGAAAAAGATGTTAGCTTACGATCGATCGGAGAGAGGAAGAAGATAATAGAGAACAGTCTTGCTTAGGCGGCTAGGGTTTACTCAGATAGCTAGATTTATCGTGCTGATAACGTGTTGTGAATAAAAGAAGAGAATAGAATAGAAATTGGTGTTGTCTTATTCTATGAATAATATAGAGTATATATAGGAGTACAAATATTTGGGAATGAAGTAGAACTTGGAGAACAAGCTAGAACATTGTAGAACATGGGCCTATAATGGACATCCATATAATGGGTTATAACAATTGAGCTTTTAGTTCTCTATTATAGGCCTATGATTAAGCCCATATAAATTTTGGTTATAACAACTTAAAAAAGTTATCTCGTATTTTTATTTTTTCCCTAACAATTTCATTGATTTTAAACCGATGTTATATGTGGAGTGGAAGTAGTCTTCTATGAATTCCTCGTGCAAGCTACCTTCGCCTACCTTCCATCTAGAAGTGGCAATGGTAAGAGTTGATAAGCACGGTAACTGTATCGGCTAAGGAGTTGGCGCTTTGCGTTCTATATTTGTATGTTATACATGACATTTAAAAAACAAATGATTACATAAGTAGATATATGTGTCATATAATAAAAAAGATTCATCGAAAGAAGTAAATTGGATAATATTTTTAAGAGACAAGCTTATCTTGCTAACTGATCATTAAATTCGGTATTCGTTTTCCATATTCAATCTTAAGCTGATGCGAAATGTGTATACATATTATCTCTTAGTTACACTTCTAGATTGCACACCACATGAAAAAAAATCGGATGCTTTCACTAAAAGTTTTGAAATGTCGACATTCTAATACAAAAATTTATGTATCATAGTCATTTTAGAAATTTGACTTTGTGTTTTCTTCTGATTCGATCTCTAGAAATTTTTATGTTTAAGTAGAGTGGCTATACTAATGATTTCATGATTGAACAGCTAAGTGATATCTCCACACCATTGTGAAAGAGAACGATCACCGGTTAAAAACTATACATTCCACCGGCAAAGAAAACGATCACCATAATTAAACACTCTAAAAGAGAGACAATACAGTTATGTATACACACCAAACTGACCTTACAAAAATGGAAAGAAAAAAACCAAAACCTCTTCTCAAAAAAATTGTTCCTAAATGAGTCATCGTTAACAAATTGTGGGGAGCGATGTGCATTGATCCATCTCGGTTTCAAAATTTCCACCAACAATACTTAAACTGAAAACCGAACCAGCAAACTCGAGAACCGGTTAAACATCATTGTGACTTGTGAGTTCAATCTGAACCGCAACGACCACCACCATAATAAGAGTAGAAACCGATCTATAAAGTAACCAAATTTATAAATAATCTTTTATCTGAAGATTTATATGTTTCAATCACACTAGTGGTATATTGAAGGAATCATGTTTGTATATATGATATATATTTTAATCTTTATGATATATGTCAAAACCATACTACTGTATCTTATGTTTAATTTCACATAAACACCAAATAAATATTATAATCTGAAATTAATCTGAAACTGTTAGCTTGCTTTACATATGAGATAACTGGTGTATCAGGTAAATATAGTGAGGAAATAGGTTTTCTATGGAACGCTTGAAAATTTTGTTTTAATAACCTACGTGAATTTTGTTTTTTAACTTGAAACTAAAGTATCGTGGAAAAAGCTAGCAAAATTTTAAATGTTATGATTATTTAAAACTTCAAAATTTGAAAAAGTTATGTACCATGCACATTCAGCAACAAAAACATTTAAGCATTAGTACTATATGTAGAATGACTAACCCGTTTTATACTTGTGTAATGTTCGATTATGCACGTCACAAATTTTTCTTCTTTTTTTCATTCGCTTTAATCTTCTTAGTTTATGATTATTATTTTGCCCTTTTTTTATTCAAGCTTAGTATTAAAAATTTACAATTTGATCAATTGTAAATTTTTTAACAAGATAATATTTAGGTTATAAAATACGTACGTATGTCTAAACAAATTAAATTAAAGTTAGAATAAGGGCTAGTTAATTTTAGGGGAATTTCAAAAGTGACACAAATAAATTTTTTGAAAAGTGGCATTTGGGTTGTGTCATTTTATGAAAGTCCCATAAAATTATAGTATGAAGTTCTATTTTTCATTAGATTCATTATCAAGAAGTTGAAGTGCAACAAATCATACATAATCCATCTTTTAAAATATGCAGATATAAACATAATTCTCAAAGTACCAATTACTAGAAGGAGTAACGATTTCTAAAAATTGTAACAACAACATTGTGGCAGTCTTGCACGTTTTTTAATAAATTTACACTATCCTACCGAATAGTGATTGCGTCTACAGTCATTATCACATTTCCTATTTCCGTAAAATCTCAAACATGGCTCACTGCAACGAGCAGGCTTTGCTTGCTCGATCGCTGCAAAAGTGCAACCCAAGTTACTATCAATATCAATATGTATGTGTTGCTGTAAGATATTCGATAAAAATAGAAGAGAGAGACGTATAAATGGTTATTACCAATTCTATATTTTCTGGAAAAAAATGTTTAGCCATTATTATTAAAATTGTCAAATATAATTGAACAATAACAACTAACCCGGCTTGGCCAAAATGTTGTTGTCAAGAAAACAAATAGCCAATATTACTACAAGAAAAAAAGTCACAGGTGTTTTAGTGATATATTCATATCTTTTCTTTCACTGTTAAACTGATTAAGACCCGATTTTTATAATTTCTCGATCTTCACGAAGAGCTCTATTTATATGATTTTTGTTGAGTAGAATCTTAATTTCCAACCAGATCTTTCATTTTGTATTTTTGACAAAAATGAATATTCTATATTGGTTCATATGAGGTTGACCAAAAATTAATATGACGTTTCACTAGATTCATTATCTATCGTAATTATATTTTTTTGGAAAAAAAAACCGGTATTATAAATTTGGCTAAAAATAAATATTTATGATAAATTATGAGCATTCGTCTCATAAATAAAAATTTACAATTTTTTTTAAATACTTGAAAATCAAACAAATGAGATGAATATGTAAATTTCAAATTTAATGTATAGTTTATTTATTTTAAATTTTCATATTATCGTAGAAATTGTATAACTTTTATATTAAATAATTAAGACTTACATGGAAACTAAAACGGTAAAGTAAATACTAATTGTTGTAGGAAATTGTCTACCATTGGCAACCATACACATAGCAATAAAGCATCACAACTTTTTTTTAAAATGATGTCATTTTATTTTTGCAAAGATATCATGATATATCATCAGATTGGATTATTTATTTTAAATATAATTAGGTACTGATAGAAGACTATTTCCCCGCGTTCATACTGACAAAGAAGATGACCTTACACATACGAAATTTCAAGTTTTACTATTTTAGTTTACCAAAAAAAAAAAAAAAGTTTTACTATTTTAGAGAATTTTATTGTAAACGCCAATTGCATAATTTTGAAATTAAAGTATAAGGTGGAATTTTGTCTTCTTACCGTTGGATGTGCTTTTTCATAGCTGTTAAAAAATTAACATCACTTTCTATTTTTAGTGTAAATAATATGCAAATTGTAGGGTACGTATTGACCAATTCAAAGTAGTTTGATAGTAATTGGGAAACAGAAGATATGCGTACCATTCGCTCTGATAAAATTGTATATGTACTTGTTTGAGCTTTTTTTTAACATAACATCGAGTATGAATTCGGGATCAAACTATTAACATGTTTAGGTTATTGCTCTATATATTGATTTACTTAAATAAAATAACCATAAATAACCATTTTTATATATATACGAAAAATACTATTTGTGACAAGTGTGATTCTAGAAAGCTGAAAAAGTAGGAAAAAGAAAAGTAATTAAGTAGAGCAAGTGAATCTCTTGAAAGCTTTTCTGATGGTAGGATTGACGTTGATTCTAATTACTATACCAAACTCTAGTCCCGATAATGCTCCAAACCAAACTCTATGGCTAAATAATCTCATGTATGTGTGTATACCCATATTCTCTTTGGGTTGGTAAGATTTTATTAACCACTCATCACATAGTAATTATCTTAGCAATGACTCTTAATGAATCATAACCTAATTAACTAATAAAGCCAAACAAGACCTCTTGCCAAGAAGGTTCTAAGGCTATATTAAATTAGTATATTCTAGTTTGTATGAGTAATGTTTTATTTGGATACGTACGGCATTATACGGCACCTAATTGGATAATTGGGTTTAAGTATGGTGTTGTGTATAAGAAAGTATAAATGTGTTTTTCACACCTAGCCCAAAAGTCTGGAATTCCATAGGTATTTACCTATGTTTATCTCATTTTTCGATTTAAACTTTTACAAACATTCTTTTGAGATCATGATTTTATATTGTAAATATCATATAAATAAATAAATAGCTGATCCTAATTGTTTGTTTTTTTTTGTTAGCGAATGATATGACAAACGTGAATTGATTTTCAAGGTTAGATTATTTTGGGGGTCAAAATACAACATTAATTAATGAATAACAATTCTAGACCACACTAAGCGTACCATGCAAATTCTATGAAATTTTGGGCACTCCAACTACTATTTCAAATTTCCAATGGTTCGGTTAGATCAATACCGAAGAATAAGAGATTTATTTGAATCTTTTTAACTTCTTAACTGTAAATTTGTATTGAATCTTAGGCTCTAATACGATCATTAATCTAAACATAACTATAAGAATGATACAAACGGATACTAGGATTCTAAGTGTATAACCAATTTTTCTGTAGATTAACATATATATATGGTTAAATAATTTAAATATGATCTTGAGATGTAGAGAAAGACAAGTGTCAATACATTAAATGAACTTAAGGGACAAAGAGTCAAAGGAATGAAGAAGAATATTTTATGTTGTCATTAGGGTTCTTCTGGTGGGTAGAAATGGGTAAAGGTGGTTGGACAAGTATCTCATACACATTCTATTATTATTCTTGATTTTATTGTTATTAATATTTTATGTATGATAATAATGTAATCTTAGACGAACATTGACTAACATATAACATTAGAAACTGCATAATAGAGTATTTTATGGAACCAAACTTTTACCACAAGAAGATTTATGGAAACTGCATAAAAATTCTAGAAGATTTTGGTTACACACTCTACATGTATTTTTGTTTCCATCGTCTCACACGTGTAAGTTATAAACGTACATTTTCGAATTTGAATAACTTACACGTACATTTTACAATTTGAATAACGTACATGTACATTTTAGAATTTGAATTTTGACTATCACAAGATGGTATAACATTACTGAGTACACACCATTATATTATGAGTGTTTATATTTTTATAACCAATGTAAACTGAATGATATAAGTCATCTTAATTATACTTCTAACCAAGCACACAAACAAGACACATAACATATACATAGCTTGTTAGTGATTAATTAGCAATACGACTCTACCATTTTCGACTTAGAATATTTTCTTTATATGATCGAGCAATTTAAGATTCAACATGCAACCTATTTTCTTGATCCATTGATCTTTTCTCAATGCATGTAATATTATAAAGATAAACATACCCACACGCGTGTATAGCGATTATATGTATGCCTTATTGACTTGTATAAATATAATAATGGTAAGTATCATCTTCTCCTTCAAGATTTGGATTTATAATACAATCATATTTGCTTACATATATTTAGCAAAAAAAAAAAAAAAAATTTGCTTACATATACATATTACTATATCAGTATATATAATATACCCCCATCTAAGTTACAAATAAGCTATTTCTGTGAACATCAATCTCATTCTTTTATCTTTCTTCATCTTAAAGAGAGAGAAAGAGAGACGAAAACAAGAACATTTTATTTAAGAGAATTTCTCCTCAAGATTATATCTGATTTTATATTTGAATTCATATTTCGAGGTAAGAGAAATCAATGGAGGAAAATCTTCCTGCGGGATTCAGATTTCACCCGACAGACGAAGAGCTAATCACACATTATCTTTCTCGAAAAGTCTCTGATGTCGGATTCACGGCCAAAGCTATCGTCGACATTGATCTCAACAAGTCTGAACCTTGGGACTTACCAGGTTAATACTTACTATATACATACATGTTCCTGTATCGCCTTCTTCTATAATATACTGACAATCTCATGTTCTTTTTATTTAATCGTTCCAAAAAATCATATTTGTTTGCGTAACAAATGTGCGAGTGATCTTTCTCATTTTTTTCATATATATATATATGTGTGTGTATATATTACAAGTTCAATAATATTTTAATTTTTTTATATATATAGTCATACTAATGGTGTTAATCAAAAAAAATATCATATACCTCTAAAATACACATGCATGTATTGTACATTAGTACATACAAAAACTATCTGTTTTAAGTAGCTTTTTTCATATATCCCTTAAATATTATTAAGGAGGTGATTCTTATAAAAATGCTTATGTGTCTCATTCTCCTTCAATGTTAGACTAAAAAAAAACCATATCAAATGTGACATGGCAAAAATCTCACTCTCTTTCATTTTTTCCTTTCTTTGGTTAGAATTATGATGTTCTACAAAACAAATTAAAAAAATGAAACGAAATATCTTGAAACAAAATTAAACTATCAATATTCACCATAATTAATATATTAAGTATGGAATTTCTTTTAAAAAAACCATTGTTCAAAATATATATTTAAACTAAAAATTATGATAAGTGATAATATACCAATGTAACACTAATTTAATTTATTTAATATTTAGTAAAAAAAAATTGATGTGAAATTTAATCAGAAAAGTAAATTAATCAAAAACTAAAATTTATTGAGAACAAAATAGATTTGATGAAAATTTAAATATGAATCGAAAACATATTTAATCGTCTTGCTATATGTTTAATTCTAGATACTATTAGTAACAACAATTAAAACTCGAATCTAAAGAACAAATATATAAATTCAACATTATTAAAATGCATAATTTAAAAAAATATAATCCGCGTATACGCGAGGAGTCATCTAGTAGTCTAATATATCTCGAAACATATTGATACCCAAATTATATTTAGGTGGTGAATTTAGCCTACCAAACACGTGAAGACTATATATATGTAATATGCGTGTGTCAATTTTCCAAGACACCCCATAATTTATTAACATCTTTAATATATCATGTATGGTACATAATGTGAATACGATTATTATGATTGAGCTAGATAAAGCCAACACACAAACAGCTAACAAAGTTTATTGACTTTATATGAATATTTCGTACGTGCAGCAAAGGCTTCAATGGGAGAGAAAGAGTGGTACTTTTTTAACTTAAGGGACCGGAAATATCCAACCGGTCTAAGGACGAACCGGGCAACTGAAGCCGGCTATTGGAAAACCACCGGTAAAGATAAAGAGATATATCGAACCGGAATTCTAATTGGGATGAAGAAAACCCTAGTTTTCTACAAAGGAAGAGCTCCAAAGGGCGAGAAGAGTAATTGGGTAATGCATGAGTATAGGCTTGAGAACAAACAACCTTTTAAACCCACCAAGGTAATACACAACTTCACTTATATTATACTAGATTAGGACCCACGTAATATGCGGGTATTAGATACTAAAATTGATAATCTATGTAGTTATGATCCGTATAATTATATTCTAAATTTAAACCCGTAAATTTGTATTCTAAATTGAAATCGTTATAATTATCAGATAACTTTTTTTCTAATTGCATAAATAATCTTTTCTAATTACATAATTAATATTTTCATAATTTATCATTTTACTTCGAACTTATAACTTGTTTGATTAAGAGAATAAAATAAAATATATTTTGTTATTTGAACATAATGACAATTATACAATTTTAAAGCTTAATTTATTTTTTCTAATTGCATTGTCTCCTTTTATAAAAAAATTTGCGTGAAACTTATTTGCCTTAGTTTATTTGACCATGATGACAAGACAACTATACTTTTTTTGTCTACACTTCGTTTTCTTTTTCCAATTGCACTGACTATCTTTTTTCTAATTGTTATAGAGTTTTTTTGCCTTATTTTTTGTTATGATTATACTTTTTCCCCTAATTCCCTTTCTTTCGACTTGATATTTTTTGTTTTCCTTTCTTATTGACATTTTTTATTATTACTTTTTAAATTAGATTACAATTTGATTTAGAAAGTAAATAATATTGATTAGGAAAAAAATTATTGACATATGTCACAATCTAAACTGACAATGACACATGTCGTAATCTCGTGAGTTATAATTTAGTGCGCATCCAACTTTATATAATAAGATGACATATATTCTCTCTAAGTTACTCTTTTCGATTTATATTGTCTCTCTATCTTTTTTACGACTTATATTCTCTTGATTTTTGTTTTTAGTTTTTTTTTTACAATTAGTTTAAACTATTATAAATATATATTTTTCTAATTAGTTTACAGTACTAAAATCTTAATTATTTTCTAATTAATTTGACTATTAGGATTTTATCTTTTTACAAATGTGTTAGATACTTAACAATTATTTTGAAAGTTTTCCGTTTTTAACTTTTTAGAAATTTTCTTTTTTACAATTTGGTTAGTTACTTAACAATTATTTTGTTATTTTCCATTTTTAATTTTATTTTGAAATTTAACACGTGTCATCATCTTAATCGATATTAGACACATGTCATGATCTTGTGAGTTACAATTTTGACAAACTTTCCTTTATATAATAAGATTAGTTGTATCAGTTATTGTCTAAATAGTTAGATTTTGGTTTTGTTAGTTTTAATTTGGACTTTTGATTATTATAATATGATGTATTTTTGTTTTTGTTTGAAGAACTTAATTTGGGTTAACTCCATTGGTCAAGTTTTTTTTTTTGGGGATAAACTTTTTTGGTTTAGTTGATGACATGCATTTAATTTCAGGAGGAATGGGTGGTATGCAGAATTTTCAAGAAAAATGTAGTTGCAAAAGAGCCACAAGAGCAACCACAAACTTCTCAACCATCTTTTGAATCTCCATCCGAAGCAAACTCATCAATGGCCAATAATGAGTTTGCAGATATCGAGCTTCCGATTAATATTTCATCCGAAAATTTCATGGATAACAATAATTTCAGTCATATCCAATTGCAGAACGGTATTTACTTAGCAGACAACACTGGTAGTACCGGTCTTATCGATACAAACTTGCACATGGTCCCTTCGATCTCTTCATGGTCAACAAGTCTTCTTGGTCAAAGTTTATCTCCCATGGATTCTTTACTCCTCAAGGCTTTTCAAATTAGGTATTCATATAATTTCCTCTAAGGATCGAGATGCTTTCAATTACGGTGAGGGAACACAAATCATGTTGTAATTTAAATTGGCTAACTTCTTATATGTGATACTCGTAATTTTAAACTGCCATTAACTCTTTATAGTATATGAATATATATGTTTAATTTGTATTCGACTCTAGACATGGTTTTGAGTCTTTTGACTCTAGATATATAAGTTAGCAAAAATGCAATTACCTTCTCCTTCTAATTTGTATCATAATCTTGTACCGTTGCCTATTATGAAGCTTGGATTAAATGTTGTAAATAAATTAAATGTTTGAGATGATCACATATACATAGATGTTTTCAGTTTTTAATGTAAAACAAATGTTGATCTCCTAATTTCCTCACAAGTCACACCTATGAAAGTCAATAAAATTAGAAATCTTAAGTTAATGTAAGCACAATAAATAAAGGGGATTTGGCAAATTGCCTCACATTGAAAATGTGGGGAAAAAGGCCAATTTGGACCTGAACTATTTTCATTGTGCGTTTTTACACCTGATCTTTTATATATGGCTAATTTGAACCTAAACACCAAATAAATTCAAATTTCGTACATCAACTTACATTTTTTGTGCCGAAATAGACTTTGACCAAAATTCCGTTAGTCAACGTTAACGGAATAGTGACGTGGATGACATGTAGATGTACAAATGTGTTTTGTGGAGTCAAAACGACGTCGTTTTGATTCGAGGGAAAAAAAAAAATTACAATCCCTAAATCTAATTTCATTATCGACAAATCCTAAAAACATCTGTTTTTCTTTTTCACAAAATCTAATTCCTAAAAATCGATGAGATTGCAGAAGAAGAAATCAAGCTCTCTATTCATGGAAATCATAAAGAGATGAGGCCATGGAATTGATGGTATTGAGGATGAAGACTGAGAATTTCACATTCTTCATAGAAGATGAGGATATGTCTCGGTTGCTTTTTCCTTATATGGTGTTCTTGTTTATAATTTAGTGTACACGAACCATAATTAATGTAATTTTTAGCACCATATTTCAATTTACTCGCCATTAAATGAACCACTGTTATAGAAGAATCGAATTGTATTATGGATAAATCAAACCAATGTTCATTACAAACAAATATCCGTAACTCATCTGCTAGTTCTTCTATAGAAGAATCTAAACTAGCAAAACAAACTAGTACAAATCTCAGAGAGATCTAGAGAGAAAAGAGAAACAAATCTCTAAGAACAATGAACAATTTTTCTTTTAATCTGATTATTGAGATCGTGTGTATAAAATCTTCCCTTTCTTTCTCGTATTAGTCCCTAACTCTTCTTCACTTCTCATTTCTGTCCCCACAACCTTTATATATTTGCATTACCACCCCTCAACTCTCATATTTTCATATTTTCACCTCTACGTGTCTCTGATTTACCAACTCATATCCTTATCTACTAAAACACAAGTCACTACCCCAATAGAAATGTGACACATCATCTAACATCATTAACTTTTATTAAAAAAACACGAATCTATGAAACTGTTTTTCAAAAATAAAGACAAAATTCACTTTCTCACTCTCCTACTCATCCAAAATAAACCGTTTCACCTGTTTAAAATGAACAATATCCATTTTCTACAATTCTAAAGATTTTTTAAAAATAATTATCTTGATCATGTATCCTACCCGTAACGTAGTACGGGCCATATACTAGTTCCCTATAAGGCTATAACAACCACACACAGATCTATCGAATAAGTGAAGAAGAAGAAACTATCGAATTATATTAGGTTTTTAGTTTTATTTTCCCTCAAATCTATGGAAAAAAAAAACATCTCGACATCTACATGTCATCCACGTCACTGTTCCGTTAAGTTGACTAACGGAATTTTGGTCAAAGTCTATTTTGGCACAAAAAGTGTCATTTGAGGTACGAAATTTGAATTTATTTGGTGTTCGGGTTCAAATTAACCATATATAAAAGATCAGGTGTAAAAGCGAACAATGGAAATAGTCCAGGTCCAAATTGGCCTTTTTCCCTTGAAAATGTGTTTGTCCCAATGCCCATTTCTCTCTTTGACCAATTTTGGTCTAAAATACGCTTAACCCAACAAAAAAAATAGACATAAAAGGTTTTAAAATTTATAAAAATCTTAAAATTACAAACACCTATTCCATAATCCACGTTCTACCTCTACGGAACTGTTGACTTTTGGTTCTGCTAACTACACTTATATCTACCAAGCGTAGATTCTGTGTTCTACGAGTTATTATATGTTCTACGGCGCGGCAGAATCTGTATTCCACGATGTGTACTATTTTCTACGATGGTAGATTATGCATTCTATCGTTTTCATTATCTTCTACCCACGTTAGAATTTAAATTCTACCACATCATCAAACATCTACCAAGGAGGGTAGAATGTATTTTCTACGGAATTAGTTATTAAATCCTTATAAAATTTCCTCGATCTAGGATCTTAATATTTTCTTTCCTTATTTAGATAAAATACAATTATTACGTTTCCTTATTTAATTTGTTTTTTTTTAACAATTGTTTATTATCTAATAAATATTAAAAACATATATATTAGGTTTTTCCAATTATGGAATTAAAATGAATTATACTGTTTCTAATTATTTTTATAATCTGCAAAAGTAGAAAATACATATTAAAGTGTTTACTATAATTTTATGGAATTAAAATGAATAATATGGTATTCTTACATATATTAAATATATATATATTACGTTTTACCGATTATGAAACTAAAATGAATAATACGGTTTCTTATTATTATTATTATTCCTTTTATTGTTTTGAATTTAAAGTATTTAATTATAATAATAATTTAGATTTAACTACACATATCTATTATTATTTTGTAAATAAGTTTATTTGGTGAATTTAGAAAACAATTTGGAAAATTATTTTAAATTAAAGTCAAAGGGTAAATTTGAGTTTGTATTAATATGGAGGTTAATGAGACTTAAAATATGATAGAGGTGCCATTGGGACAAAGTGATTTTCAAACCATGGCAATTAGGTAATTATTCCATAAATAAATCTTAACTAAATTAAAATTCAATTAACAAAGTATAGAGAGAGATTGACTAATTTCTTAATACACATAAAAATCTAATATCATCAAATTTCCTTTTCTTTTCCTTTCCTATTTTATCTGGGAAAAAGGAATTATTCTCATAATTCCTAAGAATTCATAATTCCTAAATATCATAAATCACCGACTCTAAAAAAGTATAAATAGAGACGTGTAAGCTTACGTTGCATGAAAATTTCATTTTATGACGTTTCACGCTTCGGAATCGGAATCAAAATCGGAGAATCTCTTAGAAGATTGTAGACTCGTCGTGGAATCGCGATTCCAAAAATTACCATTTTGGAAGCGCCTTGGAAGCGTCTGATTCCAAAATGGAATCGCGATGGAAACTTTTTTTCATTTTGGATGATAAAAATTAAATATTAGAAAACTTAAAAATTGTTTTGATATTTTTATAACTTAGAGAGAGAAACCCTTAAAAATATGAATCATCACATCCCTAGTCACTAAGAAGTAAGAACGATTATGATTTCAGTCACAATCTTTGTAGAATAACTCTTTAAGCTGTCAATGTATCTCGCGTAGAAAAACATGATATATTTCATACTATATGTAATGAAACTATTCTTGAAAGATATGAGTTTAAAGATCTTTCCCTCAACAGAGTAGAAATGGAAGCAATTTTATTTGATGGAGCAAATGAAAACTAACATGAATATGATAGTCTAAATCCTTGATTTTAGTATTATGGATTGTTTATTCTAGTTAAGTTACTGAATACTTTTATGTATTAGATTTATGATCAAATTTGTAAACGAAGTTTTTAATTTGGAATAGTTTTGAATGTTAAAAAGTATATATATATATATATATATATATATTTGGTTTAGTTTACGTTTCCAAAACGTACCTGCTTCCTAATTTTTCCAAAAAAAATTGCTTCCGCGTTTCCTAATGTTTCGCTTCCACGTATCCGTTGCCGATTCCATGCAACATAGGTATAGGCTCATTCTCTGTTTTATTCATCATTATTATCTTCCAACAATATTTTCCATTACGAACGAACAATTTCGAACACAAAAATGATTGTTTTGAAGAGTTCCGATGCAAAAGTCTTTGAGATTGAAGAAGCGGTGGCTCTCCAATCACAGACGATAGCTCACATGGTTGAAAACGATTGCGTCGAAAACGGAATCCCTATTTCCAACATAACCGGTGAGATCCTAGAAACACTTCGAAGTGGAAGGTGGTGGTTCGGAAGAAGAACTCAAGACTTGAGATGCCAGTTTATGAAAGTCATCGATCAATCGACTATTCAATCTTATTTTAGCGGCTAATTACCTAAACTTCAAAACCCTTCTTGATCTCCCTTGTCAAACCGTTGCTGATATGATCAAAGACAAAACTCCCGAACAGATTCGCGAAACTTTCAACATCGTAAACGATTTCACACCCGCAGAAGAAGTAGAGGTTCGTCAAGAAAATCAATGGGCTTTTGAATGATGATCATGTTTGTTAGATCATTGTGTGTGTGACTTCGTTCTCTTTCGTTTTAAAAAATCTTTTTATTTTAAAGTTTCTTAATTATATACATCCATCATGGTGTGTAATCGTGCTTCTTTAATTTAGATAAGATTTTAATCAATGTATTTAGCTCAGCCATCTTATACAAATTATATACTTTGCAAAATAGAGAACAAATATACATGAGATCAAAGTTACATAAAATCAACATAAAACAAACTTCAATATAAATAAAACGACCATTGTCAAATAAATAATTTGCTTTTCTCCGATTACCTTTAAATTTATAGGGAAAAATAAGAAAATAGGTTAAAAAAATTTCAAAATTAAAAAAATAGGCCACCATTTTTCAAATTAAAAAAATAGGTTGATCTTGACATTTTTAACCCCTTCTAACTAAACAAAAATTCACCACCAAATTCAACACCCAATTCTCTTCGTCGTCTTCCACGACGGTGCCGAGAACTTTCTCATTTTTGATGTCGTCGATTCATCATCCACCGGTTAAAAAAGGAGACATGTACCACGTCGTCTCTCTTACATCAACTACTTACGGTTCTCTTCTCTTCGTTGGTCTCGACGCAACTTCGTCTTCCTCCGACAAACAAATATTACCTCATATCTCCCTGAAGTCACCTAAACCAGAAGAGTCACGTGACTTGTTGTCTCCTGACTCAGTCATCAACACATGGGAGCTAATGAACGGTTTTGATGAAGACGAGGAACTCGATTAAGAAAATTCATGTACCGGTAAGTGTAATTTCAATATAAATTTGGAATCTTTCTCTAAACCCATCGTGAATTGAGACATTGTTGTTAATGAGTTTTCGTTGAGATTGGATGAATCTTACGAATTCGTTAGGATATAAGAAGATTGGATTCCATTGTCTCGTAAACATAAGCAACTTCTTTGAAAATATATGTCGGAAGAATCGCTTTGATCTGATTTAGATCCTAACATCATCTCATCTTAGAAGAAAGCATTGTCTTCTAAACTACAAGAAAACATGGATTTTGCGTCTGCAAATATCGATGCTATTTCGACGCTAAAGAGGGTTTGTATCGAATTTGCGTCATATTCAGTTTCGACGCTAATCCTTCGACGCTAAACCAAATTCGACGCTATTTCGAGGCAAATTTAGCGACGAAAAAAATTCGACACAAATTTGAAGCAAACTAGGTGATGGTAAATTGACGCTAAATTAGGATCGGATTAGCGTCGAATTTGATACGATGCAATATATCGACGCTAAATCGAAGCTATTTTGCATCCACTTTGCAACGACGTTCTTTCCACCGATGCAAATTCGAAGCTAAACTAGCATCTATTTAGCATCGATATATACTTTTGTCCAAGCTAAATCGTTGCTATTTTAGCATCGGTTTACCATCGAATTATAGTATTTAAGTCTTAACAATTATATAATTTATATTATGAAAATACGAAAATAAAATAAAAATTGTAAAATTTTGTCATAATTAAAATTCTTAATATAAATACTGAATTGAAAATTTTAGTTGTCAACAAAATACAAAAATAAAAATACTAAAAATCTAAAAACTAGTTAATGATCGGATGTCCTAAGATTAACGGTGCGTGCACGAATCATTGCCGGTGCGTGCACGAATCATTGCCGCTGCTTCTTGCTCGAACTATTTTGGACCAGTAGGTGGTGGAGGCGGTGGAGGTGCGTCATGCTCATCATCTCGATCATCTTCTTCATGGTCGGGTTGCTGAGGTGGTGGCGGTTGTGGCTGTAATGGCGGTTGTGGCTGTGGTGGCCGTGGTGGAGGTCGGTAGTTACCAATGGATCATGAACCCGATCCAGAGCTGGATCCGTGTCGATCCTCCACAAAACCGGGAATGCTCGCATCCTTATTAAATAACTCTCCGAATGAAGGTGGTCTCTTCAAAAACAACAATTAACATATCATTAGCATAATAAATTTTAATTTGTGAACTACAAAAATTTTAAATTTAAATACTCATAATTGTTTTTCTGGTAAAAAATGCTCATAATTAAGCACCAAATTATGCAATGACACAAACTATCAAACCACAAATTCCATTCTTAACTAAAAGTTTGATGCCTAAATATGAAAATTAGAAACTTAATTATCTATGTAAAAATTCCATTCCTAAGATCTAAACAATTATTAATAATTTCTTGCCTATATGTCAAAACTACATACATACATGTCAAATTTGCATGCCTAAATAACTATGCATGAATTTTGTGGCAGAGATCTAAAACAAAAAATTAAGAAAATCCTAATCTGAAAATTTATGAAAAGAAAAATTACCATCACTTTGAGCACCAAGAACAACAAGACAGAGAGATTGGGTTAGTAGAGAGAGAACAAATTAGCAGAGAGAAAAAGAAATTGAGAAGAAATAGATTCAGAATCAGAAGAGAGACTCAAGAGAGAGTTGGTAAAAAAAATAGATTCAGAAAATGATGACGGTGGGATCAAATAAAAGAGGAGATGTCGTCGCTAAACCGACGCTAAACATTAATATCTCACCGCTTTCCAAAGCCCATTAAATTTCATTGTTGAATGAAAATATTTTGAATTTAGCGTCGATTTCGCGTCGGTCAACGCAAAACCGACGCTAAACAGACGGTAAACCGACGCTAAACCGACGCTAAACATTAATATCTCACCGGTTTCCAAAGCCCATTAAATTTCATTGTTGAATGAAAATATTTTGAATTTAATGTCGATTTCGCGTCGGTCCAACGCAAAACCGATGCTAAATTTAAAATATTTTCAGTTTTCACAATAAAATTTGAAAATCAAACATAATTTAAATTAGTAAGGATTTAGTGTCGGATTATAAATTTTTCGTATGGTACGTGGTTATGTTACCCTATACCCCAAACGTCAAATCTTCTAGATTAGCAACGATTTAGTTTCGGACCGATGCTAAATCGACGCTAAACTGAAATACTTGTCATTTAAATATATATTTACCATCGATTTAGCGTCGGTTTGATGGTAAATCATTGCTAAACGGAGGCTAGATGGATCATAAAATTGTAAAGATAAATTCATTTTATATACTAGCATGTACTAGCAATTTGTATAAAATGATAACCATATCTTATTTTGTTTGTAACCGAACAATTTTAAATTTTTAAAAAGTTCACAGATGTTAATGATACGATATATAAAGCTATATAGATTTTTCAAAAACATTTTAAATATTTGTAACACAAATTTCATTAATTTAATACATACTCATTATACATTTATAATATATAATATTTTCTATTTAGCTGTCATAACCATCACTCGAATTGTCATCCTCCTCATCGGTACTTTCCACGCTCTCATAGTTAAACTCGTCTTCGGGATTTTCTGCATCGGTATCATCTGACAAGGGCACACCATCACTCCAGTTCGTCGAATCGTTGGCACACTACTCGGTTGAGCAATGAATATTTGAAGCTCGTTGAGAAACTCTTCTGAAATCCCTCCATTCTCGTTCGATACATCCTCGTAATAAATATATATCGCTCATCTTATTTAAACAATATAAATAGGAAAAGATTTATAAAAAAAAAAAAATTTGGTCACGATTTTTAGAAAAACATATTTTGGTCACAATTTTTAGTTATGTTTAGATTATCTGCCTCGTGTAGTATGTTATAGGAAATTTCTAGCTTTTACCTATGTTTTTGCATCGAATTTGCATGGACAACTTACGTTGAATTAGCATCGATTTAGCATCGCGCAGTATTTGCGTCGAATTTACATCGTTTTTGTAATGATTTAGCATCGATTTTGAGCGACGCTAAAAAACTAGTACACGAATTGCAAAATGTGCTTACTTACTTATCAACTTCGACGCTAAATTCGACGCTACATTGCTTTAACAGTAAGAACGCTAAATCGAGGCAAATTTAGCTTCGAGTTCAATATTTCGACACTAGCTCGACGCTAAAACGATGCAATGTAGCGTCAATTTAGTGTTGAATCGATTCGAGACAATTTTACGTCGAAATTGCGTCGAATCTCACCGTCGAAGCCAAAACAACGGTAATTCGACGCAAATTTTGCGTCCGTGATAATTCGACGCTAAAGTTCGACGCAAAAACGCTGTTTTCTTGTATAAAGACAAAAACAATAGCAATGATCACGAATTCACAAAGCCTCTCACGATTTTGATCATGAACCCAAGATTGATTGAAACAGAAGATGAAAACAAGAGCAAAGAAGCACTAATTGTGGCGGTACTGCAATGGATGTAATGAGAATGGATTGGTACGTTATAAAATGTGTTAATGGTTGTATCCGTTACGAGACTTGGGTGTTGAATTTCGTTTCAAATGGTAAATTTTGTTTCTTTAAAAAAAGTTAAAAATGTCAAGATTAACCTATTTTTTTAATTTTAAAAAATGTGGCCTATTTTCTTAATTTTAAAAGTTTTTTAACCTATTTTCTTAATTCTCCCAAATTTAAAACCTTAATAAAAATAGATAATCACAAATACATTACACAATACGTTTTAATATTTGGAAGCAACGTAGCCGTATTCTTTAGTTACAAGATGGAGATAGGAATCCGGTTTCTATGCCATCACGAGGAACCGCAGGATGTGTAATCGTCCGCAGGATGTGTAATCGTTTCACGGTCCTTGACGATGCTCACGGTGTGGCTACTCATGAAGAGAAAAACTTCACTCGTATTATTTCCTCACATTACCAAGACATCGTCACGTCCAGGTCTAATGGAGGCTTCCGACTTGTCCAAGAGGTCCTTGACCCTGTGATTACGGAGGACCAAAATCAGAAGCTCACTCGCATTCTGAATGCTGAGGATATTCACATGGCAGTGAAAGGTATTCACCCAAGCAAGGCCCAAACCCTGATGGATTCTCCGCGGGGTTCTTCCACATATGTTAGCATGTGATAGGTAGAGATGTTGTATGAATGAAAATCCATAATTTTTTCACCACCGGATCCTTCCCTCCAAGACAAAATGAGACCCATATTCGGCCTATTCCAAATCGAAAAGTGGATGACTACGTATCTATTGCGCTGTACAATGAGTATTACAAAATACAAGAAAATCTTTATAAATTAATAACGTTGGGACAATAATATTTTATTAATTTAGCGAAACATTAATTTATCGAAAGATTAATTAGGTCAACAAATTAATTTGGGCCTGAAAAATTGTACTCCCTCCGTTCCTAATTAATAGATGTTTAAGGTAATGCACGGTTATTAAGAAAACGCATTGATTTCTACGATTTACAGTTTTCAATAAAGTTTAACCAATAGTATTTCAGTATTTGTTTTGGAATTTGTAAAAGTGCATAGAAAACTGTAAAAACTCTATCTTTTTGGAACAAAATTTTTCTGTAAAAAATTCATCTTTTAGGAACAGAGGGAGTATTAATTTACCGAGGTATTAATTTATAAATGTTATACCGTAGTAACCAAAGTTTTGACCAAGAGGATGCACTCGATATTCCCAATCATTATTGCCAAAACCCAAAGCATTCGTTCCTGGTAGGGCTATATCAGAAAATGTCTTAATTACTCAAGAGACTTTGCACTATCTTAGAACCTCAGAAGCGCGGAAAAATGTGTTTTATTACGCTAAACACATATATGAGTAAACCGTAGCGTATGACATGATCGAATGGATTTTTCTATGAAGTTCTTGAACAGCTCGGCTTCCACTATGTGGATTTTGGAGTGTGTCATGGTTGTCTCTTATTCGTTTCTCATTAATGGTGGTTCCCAAGGACAAGTCATTCTGACTCGAAACCTTTGTCAAGGCGATCCTCTCTCGATGTTTCTCTTTATTTTGTATTCAGAGGTTCTTTATGGCTTATGGCCTAAGGCCCAAGCGGATGGCACGCTACTGGCATTTGAGTGGCTCACCAAGTAACCATAGCCCCCAGGTTAACCATCTCTAATTTGCAATCGATTTGATGTTCTTTTGTAAAGCAGACGCGACAACCTGGAGAACCCTTACATCGATTATGAGGAGATACGAGATGGCCTAGGGGAAAAGCATAAATGTCCAAAAAACAGCCATCACCTTCAGGGCTATGAATCCAACAACACAATTAGCAGCAGCATGGCGAATCCTCAAGATTAGGAATGAAGGAGGAGCACGTAAATACTTGGGTTTACGGGAGAACTTCGAGAAACGGAAAATATATATTTGCGAGCATTGTGGATAAGATTCGTCATAGTGGTCTTCGAGGTTCCTTTCACCAGCGGAAAACGAGTCCTTTTGAAATCAGTGTCGTGCTCTATGCGGCATTCTTTATGTCGTGCTTGAAACAACCAAAATTGCTATGTAAGCAAATCCAATACATTTTAACTAGATTATGGTAGGATAACAAACTTGATAAGAGTAGGAAAATGAGTTGGGTTTCTTGGACAAGCTCACGACACCGAAGAATGTGGGAGGCCTGGATTTCAGGGATATCGAAGATTTCAAGGATGCTCTTTTGGCAAAACATAGGGTTCGAGGTATATCTCATCCTAAGGCCCTCTCTCGGGTTTTGTAAGGTAAGTATTGCCATTCTTACTCCTTTATGGAGTGTAATCCATGGCTAACTCATCTCATGGATGGCAGAGCATAGTCGCAGGAACATTGATTTTTTAAAAAGGATTAGGTTAGCATATAGGAATTGTCAAGACGTTGGAAATGGGATGACCCTTGGTTAAGCTCGGTCACACATTTCAGCCCCATTAGTCCAACCCCCTTGGTGACGAAAGGCATGCGTGTGGCTAACCTCATTGACCAAGATACAAAGGATTGGATTTTGTCAAGCGTTTGGAGTATCTTGCCAAATTTTGAAGATGTTATTCGTCTCCTTCATGTTAGTGCTTCTCAACCTCGATATAAACAAGTTTGGTTTCCGGCAATGTTCTAAAAATCAGGTTAGGCATCACTTATACGCCTACCAGGCGCTTAACTTCCCCAAACCGATTTGATTTTCACCAAATCGATCTAATTATGCGGTTTAACATTAATCACGGGATACTTAATCAAGAGTACTATTAATGGGCTTTGACATCAAATAAACATGTCTGATACTTAATTGACTCAACCAAGGAGACAAAGAGCATCTTCAAACGTGACTATGTAATCTATGGACCGTAAGAAATAAATTGTTGTTTGACAAGAGGTCCTACTAATTGGAAAGTGAAATCATTTCACTTAGAAGCAAAGGATTGACAATATGCTCAATCACTAACTCCAGCAGCTTGTACAAATATAACCTAGTATTCTTCTACCCGACATCATGCTTTGTAGACGCGGCTTGGCAGGCAAGTTCTCAAAGGTGTAGACTGGGTTTAGTGTTTCAGTGTAACAATTGGTAAGAAACATAGCATCAAGGAACTAGACGTCATGTCTCCTCGGCCTTTGCCAGAAAGGCTAGGACAGTAAGGGAAGCTCTCCTACTAGCTGATGAACGAGGGTTTGATTCTCTCTTGGTGATGCCGAACTCGTTTTCACTTGTAAACCTCTTCAACTCTCAAGAGATCCATATGAAGATCTATGCCATTGTTAACGATAGTCGCCTTTTGGCCTTATCTTTCTCGTTGCTTTATCTCTTGTTCCGCTAATGTTATGGCCAAGCCCCTCCCTTCATAACAAATTTTGAGACAATGGCCTCAAGGTCAATTTTTATATTACAAAATTTTGGGACTCTTAATTTTAGAAAGAAAAAAAAAATTGTATATTTTCCATAATAAATCTAAATTGTTATAATGATTTATACTAATTTCGGGCCCAACATTATTAATTAACCTTAATTTTGGGGTCCCAAACTTTTTCTAGCTACCTTATCTCTAGGAACGGGCCTGATTGCTTGCTAAACGAGTTCTCCAAGATTTTGTTAAACATTTGATTTGAGCAATGCAATAAACGCTTTGACCCAAAAAAAAGAAAATAATAAATTGAATTAATAGAGAGATTGACTAATTTCTTGATATACATGAAATCTAGAAAGTTATAAATATAGAAACATAGGGTAACACTTTGTTTCATTCATCATATTATTATCTTTCAACCTTACTTTCACAACGAAAAATGTCAAACTCGAAACAGATTGTTTTGAAGAGCTCTGATGGAGAAGTCTTTCAGATCGAAGAAGCGGTGACTCTCCAATCACAAACCATAGCTCATATGATCGAAGACGATTGCGTCAAAAACGAAATCCCTCTTTCCAACGTAACTGGTGAGATCCTAGTCAGAGTGATCGTGTATTGCAAGAAACACGTCGATGGTGGTGGTTCGGTAGAAGAACTCAAGATTTGGGACAAAGAGTATATGAAAGACATCGATCAATCGAAGCTAAAAAATCTCATGTTGGCTGCTATTTACTTAAGCATCAAAACCCTTCTTGATCTCACTTGTCAAAGAGTTGTTGATATGCTCAAAGGTAAAACTCTTGAATAGATCCGCACTACTTTGAACATCGAAAACGATTTCACACCTGAAGAAGAAGCAAAGATTCGCGAAGATAACGAATGGGCTTTTGAATGATAATCATGTTTGTTAGATCAATGTGTGGATGACTTCCGCCAGTTTCATTTTTAAACATCTTTTTATTTCAAAGTTTCGTGATTAAATTCATCATGGTGTAATCATGCTTCTTTACATTAAATAATTAATCATTATTGTTTTTGCTATACAAAACAATGTTAATGGTGCTTTTGTTTTAACATTGTAGAATACACAAATTATACCTTGCATAACAGTGAACAAAATAAATCAGAGACTAAAGTCGCACAAAAAGATTTTATAAATTATATTTAATTAAATAAATTTATAAATATGTTAACTTTCATACTAAAAATATTCTATTGGCCACAAAGCTTTTGGAACAATTTCATTTTAATACTATGAAAGCCAAAACACGGGAACCAAAAAAACAGAGAACGATGCTTGTGTTTCTCTGTTTCCTTTACTCAACTTGTTGCATCTTTTTCTTCTTCTTCTAAGAAATACTCTTTCTTGTCTTCATTAAAGCTTCTTCTCTTTTCCTCGTAATCTCTTTGATATCGTCTCTGTATTGTTCTTCTATCTTCTCTTAACTTCCTCCAAGCTTCCTGGTTTCTTTGTTTCTTCATCTTCTGTTGTTGCAGCTACGGTCGAGTTTGCCTCCTCTTCGGATCGTGTGCCACAATCCAAAGACCAAGAGTTCCTTACGGATATACAACCTTGCGGATTAATAAGATGATTAACTGTGACATCGGATTTTCAATTCAGTATCATATTCACGTGTATTACATCGATTATTTATGCTATAAATGTTTAAGATGCAACTGCTGAAGCATCTCATGTACTTGTTGTGAAGTAGCACAAGAAGTGGCACAAACGGACTGGGCTGAGCATTAGACTACGTGGGCTTGAAGAGATGGGTTGGACTAAGCTGCTCAAGCTGACAAGGACGAGACTAGGGTGTAACTAAGCTAGAAAAGGACATTGGAGATGATTGAGTAGCAATGAAAACCTTCCTTATGGTTTGCTAAAAATAAAGAAATGTTGGATATTCTCAAAGATTTGATATGATCGTCACTTGGTGATTAAGGCTAGATTTAGCCGTTATCCTATTATGTATAATTAGGAATATGTTAGTTGTTTATAGGATTTACACCATTGAGAGCAATATTTCTTAGTAAGAGGATTTCTTGTAAGAAGGCTTAATTAGGAACTTATTTTTTTTGTTACCTTAAGCCTTTTAATCTCTAGGAACGGCCTAATAAGGCGGACTTGCTTATTAAACGAGTTCTCCTAGATTTGTTAAATATTTGATTTCAGTAATGCAATAAACGTTTTGACCAAATTTTTTTTTTAATAAATTCAATTAATAGAGAGATTGACTAATTTCTTCATGTACATGAAATCTAAAAAATTATAAATAGAGAAACATAGGCCAACACTTTGTTTCATTCAACATATTATCTTTCAACAATATTTTCACAACGACAATGGCGAACACGAAGATGATTGTTTTGAAGAGTTCCGATGGAGAAACCTTTGAGATCGAAGAAGCGGTGGCTCTCCAATCACAAGTCATAGCTCACATGGTTGAAGATGATTGCGTCAAAAATGGAATCCCTCTTTCCAACGTAACTGGTGAGATCCTAACCAAAATCATCGAGTATTGCAAGAAACACGTCGAAGGTGGTCGTTCGGAAGAAGAACTCAAGACTTGAGATGCCGAGTTTATGAAAGACATCAATCAATCGACGCTATTCAATCTCATTCTAGCGGCTAATTACTTAAACATCAAAACTCTTTTTGATCTCATTTGTCAAACAGTTGCTGATATGCTCAATGGTAAAACTCCTGAACAGATTTGTGCTACTTTCAACATCAAAAACGATTTCACACTAGAAGAAGCAGAGATTCTCGAAGAAAATCAATGGGCTTTTCAATGATCATATGCTTGTTAGATCATTGTGTGGATGACTTCATCTCTTTCGTTTAACATCTTCTCCTTTTAAAAATTTCTCGATTATATTTATCATGGTGTAATCGTGTTTCTTTACATAATAAAAGAATTAATCAATGTTGTTTTTGCTATACAAAACAATATTTATGGTGCTTTTGTTTCAAGATAACCATATCATACAAACTATATACTTTGCAAAATAGAGGATCAAAACAAATGCGATATTAAAGTCACATAGGATTCTATCATTCCAACAAACTTAAATGTAATCAACAAAATACAAACCTACATATAGAAAAGACAAACAATCATTGTCTATTTTAAAATTCATAAACTTAAGAAAAAATAAGCAAGGGTAATAAAAACAACCCAGTCAAAAGACAAAAACGACCAAAGAAAGTAAAATCGAAATCCTAATGGAAAATGATTATAAGGATCTTGCTAAATCCTAATCGATAATAATTTTCTCTATTGGCCTTTCATTTTTAAAACTATGAAAGACAAAACAGAAGAACAAGAAAAAAAAAACAGAGAACTTTGCTTGTGTTGCTATGTTTCCTTTACTAAACTTGTTGCTTCTTCTTCTTCTAAGAAACTCTCTTTCTCATCTTCGTTAACGCTTCTTCTCTTCTCCTCGTAATCGCTTTCACATCTTCTCTGTATTGTTCTTCTATCTTCTCTATCTCTTCTCTTAACTTCTTTACTTCATCTAAGCTTCCTTGTTTCTCTGTTTCTTGATCTTCTAATGTTGCAGCTACGGTCGAGGCAACCTCGTCTTCGGATCGTGGTCCACAATCCGAAGACCAAGAATGACTTATGGATATAGAAGCTTGAGAAACTGCTCCATTCTGATTATGATCCTTGGAGCCCTGGTTTCGTTGCGGATGAATAAGATGATCAACCCTGACATCAGTTTCCCAATTCGGTATTAAATTCACGAGTAATACGTCGATTAATTCCGCTATAAATGTAACGTTTTGATCCGTTAATTCGAGCTGTTCGACCATCTCACTCGATACTTTAGAAGCAGTATCGCCTTCTTGAAAGAATATGAAATGAATGTTCCTCACACGTCCTACGCAACAAACAACAACAAAAGCTAATCAGATTTGGTATAATACATGAATGAAAACATAACATGATTGTTTCGAACACAATTTTTTAACTACTTGTTTTGGTAACAGAATATATACGTTTTCGATTATGTAAGAGCTAAACGAATACTCACCATTTTCGTCGACTATACGAAGAATTAGCGAGACAGAGTTATCGTCATTATCTTCACCTTTAAGGACAAAGAAGTTACCTCGCCTTGCTCGTCTAACCTCAATACATTTTGATCCTGAATTGTTGCTTGAAGTAACAATAGGAAGATTATTGTCCTCATTGAGATCCATCGACATTGGTCTATTCCGAGCGCTAAGTGGTCCTTCAGACACAAGACAACGTTCTCCAAACGCACCTTCTTTCGGCATTACAATGTCGGGAAGCGGTAATGGGGTGGTCATTGTTAAACCATTCACTTGGAGAAAAGAATCCATTAGAAGCTCCTTTGCTGATAACCTTTCAGAAGCCGGTAATAAACATTTCTCGATAAATTTCATTACTTCTGGATCTTTAACCTTAGAGAGTGAAGCCGGTTTTATCCCCTAAGTACAAAGTACTTCTTAGTTAATGTTGTTCACTAAACCAAAAGCGTAAACTATAAAGAAATGTCGAACTTACAGATGAAACTTTCTTGTAGATCTGAGCAGAGTTTCTACATTCACAATAGGGATAATCAAATGTAACCATTTCCAACATACACATCCCAAACGAATATATATCAGCCAATTCGTTATAGTTCTCATCATAAAGCTCGGGCGCCATAAACTCGGGAGTTCCTGTTGGTTATAATAATTTCTAATTTGATCGAAAACAAACAATGAAGAGTGATTTAGTGGATTGTAAAATAAAATCATACCTATCACACTTTTGGCATTAGCTTGCTCCATAACAGTAGCTAAACCAAGATCTCCTATTTTCACTTCTCCATGATTACCATTGATAAAAATGTTGTCGCATTTGATATCTCGGTGTATAATTGGCGGTTCTTGACTATGAAGATATTTCAATCCCATTAAAATCTGCCTCGCCCAACATTTTACAGCTTTCATATTCACCTTTCTATGTTTCTTACGGTACCTTTAAAAAAACATAGACCGCTTTAATCAAAACTCGAAAACAGCTATTTCGAAGCGACTAACAAAATAGCGAAAACGAGCAAAGAAATACATACTGTCGAAGACTTCCTGAAGTAAACAATTCGGTAATTATGTTAACCGTTTTGTTCTTGTCATCGATCCAAGAATTATAAAACCTTATAATGTTATTGTGCTTCAATGATTTCAAAAGCCGAACTTCTGAATATAGTCTCTCTAAGCAATCTGGTGATTGCAAAAGATCATCGATCCTTACTTGATTCCACGCGACTTCGATCCCATCTACTTCGTCGAATCCCTTATAACTAATTAATTTTTAAAAAGAGTTAGGGAATTAGTGAAGTTAAGATTACACAACATGAGATTTGATAAAACAGAGAACATGTAAAATTGGTTACACTGTCTTGAATGCGCCTTTTCCTATCACTTCTTTATACTGAAAAGTTTCACATTCGAATCGATCAAGAAATAAAAAGAGAGGAGAAACAGCCAAAAGGTTGCTCGAACATAATGTTTATAACATCCTAAGAAGAAAACTAAGACTTAGTTCGAGTTAATTACCCGAATATATCGACAAGTTGGATCGATTTCAAGAACTTCTGGATCAGGAGGCTCTACAATTGCAGAAGCATCATCTGAACCTTCCATATTTTTTACTAATCTTGATTAGTATTCTTTCACCTTCAAAGTTCTATAACAAACACACAAACATTTAGATTCATATTTGACATCCGAAATAAATTTATAATGAGTGAAACCTAATTAATCCTATATCAAATTTCAGGCAAAACTCAACAAAACAATATTAATTAAATGATATAAACACTTAATTATCGTGAAATCTCACAAGCGACTCAATATTTTTTTTTTCTCCATAGATAAAATCAAATTCTCGATGCAGTCACGTTCATGCACATGATTACGGAAAAAACGAAGTAGTATTAATAAAATAAAAGAAGGGAATTTTATATGATCATGAGCTTCGAATTTACCTGGAAGGATTGTTCAATTTTTGTTTATCCAAACCCTAGCTGGAAAAAAAAAATCAATCGATGAAGGTTGCAAAGACAGGGGAAGAAATATAACAGTTGTCGTTTAATCGAATCTTGAACAACAACAACAACCTAATGGTTCTACTCGAATTATTTATCTTTACATTTATATATATAAATGAAAAAAAAAAAATCAATGTAACCTATTAGATTATATATCCATAATCCCTCATGCAATTTGGGCCTATTGGTCGAGTTTTATAATGTTTAAAAATAAACGTTTTCGTTTTAGGATTTACATAAGTCTAAGTGACGTATCTTAATAAAAGCCGACTTGACATTTATCATTGGAGGTTATAAACAAATTGCTGACATGTAAATATACAAATGGATATTGTTTTTGGGGAAATTTGCGTAAGGAGTTTCAATCAATCACGATTACTTTGAAATTCGTTTACCTGCTCGGTATCTGAACAGACAAATATTAGCTTTTCATTATAAAAACAAAAGTGTGATCTTTTTAGTTATGACTTATTAGATAACGATCACTGAAAGTGACTTCAAACCCTGCATGTCATGCGTTGCATAGCTAATCGAATATGTATTATAACGAATATTCAAAAACATTTTACTGAAAAGTTTCACATTCGAATCGATCAAGAAAATAAAAAGAGAGGAGAGACAGTGGAAAATTCCTTGAACCTAATGTTTATAACACCCTAGGAAGAAAACAAATAACTAGAAACGATTAGTTCAAATTAATTACCCGAATATTCAAGAACTTCATTGCAGAAGCATAACCTTCCATGTGTTTTAATAATCTTGATTAGTAATTTTCACACCTTCAAAGTTCTATAACAAACACACAAATATTTAGATTCTTCATTGACAACAAAAACAAACTTATAGTGAAAGAAAAATAATTTATCCTATATCCAAAATCAGACAAAACTCAAAAAAAAAAATTATTAATCAACATCAATGACACAAAAACTATCCAATATTTTTTCTACACAGAAAATTCAAATTGTATCAATGAAAACCTATCACCATATATATTCATATTCATGCGTATGATGATTACAAGAAAAAAGAGTAACTTTATAAAAATAAATCAAAATTTTGCATGACGTGAGCTTCAAATTTACCTAGAAAGAAGAAGGCTTTTCACTTATGGTTTATCCAAACTCTAATTTTAATCGATGAAGATTGCAAAGAGAAAAATAAGCCTACGAATGTCGATTAATCCAATCACCAAACAATAATATTTTGGTTTCAAGTAGCATTATCTCTCTTTGTTTTTATATAATAATGCAAAGATAAAAATCAGGGTAAAACAAAAAAAGAGATAATTAACTAACCTGGATAGATATAGTTAATAAATAAATTTACTATAGTTTGGATATTCAATTCAGCGGTGATGAGTTTCCATAAAAATAATCAAAAATTAAACGGATACCATTTACTAGCTTATCAGCCTTAAAAATGTTTGTGCACAGGATGTACATTTGAGAAAAGAAATCTTGGGTAAGTCTCACACCAAAGCTTGCACCATGGCCAATTTCACGTCCGAAAAATCCATTTCGTTTTCCAACCTTATTGGTACAATATGGAGGAAAACGATAGTATAGCCTAACTCTCCTTCTTCTTTAGGACTCCAACAACAACAGAGCATACGATTTATCACATACCAAAAACTGATTATGATGATGGCTTAATTTTAATAATTTTTCGAGGTAGATTCTAAATACCGGCCTCTTCATTAAGTGACACATATTTGGAAACATCAACATGTCATTTAATCAGTAGATGTTGTCAACGAAAAGGTAACGTGAAAATATTCAAATGAATATAGTTTTTTGAGAAATTTACGTAATGTTTTGTTTCAGTTAATCCTTAGTTTGAAATCCACTTTGGTGGCTTTTCAAGCTTTGTTACATCATTGAGAGTGACCTCAATCTGCTTGGTTGCATAGCTAATCAAAATAAATATATTGTAACGAATACTTAGAACATAAAATTTAAAACGTTGTTGAACAAATGAATTGAGACTAGTTTGTACGGATGGATACAAAAACTCGAGTCGAAAATTCAATTCTCATGAAACCGAATCAAATTTCATAATAATCTAAACAGTAGATAACCAAACCGACCTTAAACTAAATCCAAATTTTATGTAACCTATGGTTTCCTATTTCCAAAATGCCGAAAAATTTCGAACTAAAATACTAAATGCCCAGACCTATAATTTTGTATTTTGGTTCATACAATTGTAACTACATAACTACAACTTCAATGAAGCTGAGACAGATAAGGATCAACAAAGACACAGAAACCAAACTTATAACAAAGTTAAAACTAATCACTCTATAAGAGATAGATCAATTGTGCACTAGACTAAACAAAGCTTGGTGATAACAAGCAATAGTCTACAGATTTACATGGCATATAATCATAGTATAACCAACCAATGATCTCTAATTTATACCACTCAGTGAAGATGAACGGATCAGCTTTTTGTGCTTCGGTTCCACCATAATGTTAAACAGGCTTGGAGGATCTTTAGGTAGGTTTTGATGCTTCGGACAACGCTTGAAAAACGCTTTGTTGAGTCATATCTTCAACAATCACAACTTTATCTCGAGACTTAGATCCCGAACCTAATGAAACCTGTCTTCTTTTCACCCCCAATACCTGTTTCAGATAACAACATCAAATAGTGAGATTATGATAACAAAGATTCACCTCTCAACTCTCGAAATCAGCAGACATCTCAAACAACTCTCGAAATCAGCAGACATCTCAAACAACTCTCACTACTAAACACAGTGCATACCTATCACGATCTAGACCGAGGCAACAACTAAATTGCATGAATCTTCTGGACAAAGATTTTCCATAGAAGCTCACAAGTCCAGTTTACGATATCATAATGGCTCAACGCGAAGGTGAGGTATACTATACATTTCTCATATACCTATCAAAGAAGGGTCTTTTAACCCATTTAATCATTTAATCAAACATCACACAGTGATGATCACGGAGACACAATTCTACATCACATTAACAAACTATGAGCCAAATCAGGACATGATGAGAGCAACCAGAGCATTAAACAGCTTCAAAGAACTTGAAACAGTAGTGTACTAATCCAGATACTATAGAGAACGAACCCATGATTCAGCTATATAACAAAAGCTTGAAACTTTTCATGCAACAGATGAGAAAGAAACACAGAGAGAGAGAGAGACAGATTACAGACCCAAATCATTTCATCAAACATTACATAGACACCATTCTACATCAGATTATTAAAACTATAAGAGCCAAATCAAAAGAAGAAAGCAACCAGAGCATGAAACAGCTTCCAAGAACTTGAAAAACTTTCAAACACTATATGTAAACCAGTAGTAGTGAACTAATCCAGACACTAAAAGAGAAACAAACCCATGATTCAGCTATACAATAAAAGCTCAAAACTTTTCCTACAAAGAACATAGAAAGAGAGAAAGAGATTACAGAGCTCATGTACTCGAGCAGAGCCGCATTAGCTTCACCATCTCTAGCCGGAGCATCGATCTGAACACCTACAGCTTCATCACTCACATCTCCAAATCAAAACAAACAAACCCAAATCAGTAAAATCCAAAACTTTGTCCAAAAAGATCAATCAACAAGCAAAATTACCAGTGATTGAAGCAGATTTAGAACCAGGCTTCGCATGAATGGTAATAGCTACAGAGGAAGGTGAAACAAGTCTTAAACACGACGGAAAACTCGAAGAATCATCACCGGAGATAGGTTTCTCCGCCGTATTAGTAACCTTCTTTCCTTTCTTCGTCGGAGCCATTTTTTCTCTTACCAGTGAATAAAGGAGACTCTTTTATTTTCTTTGGTTTTTATGTTTCTTACAAAAAGGCCCTTTGGGTTATTATAAGATTCTTGAAAATTTTGAGAGATTCTTTAACAAAGATTTGATCTTTTGTTTACCTTATGGAGATACATATTCAAATGTTTAAGAAGTTGTGTTTGTAGAATTCATCGAAAGAGAGACGTGTAGCTGCAAAATGTAGTGATCAAGAAGTGAGTATGGATACCGTGAAACCGCGAATGGATGAGGTTTGTTTATGTACCTGGGTTGATACAAAGCAATCTTGAACATACGTCGATACAATCGGGATGTAACTGTTGAAGAATTAACCGAGAAAAGGGCGTACATGTACTAGATTTGATGTTCTTTAGAACCTATCATTAGTGGAGAAAGGTTTTTAGTATATGGCAATGAGAGCTTTTGCATCAAAGAATGCTCAGTAAATCAAGATATTCTTACCTGAACATTGTTATTACCGCGGAAAGGAGGATACCCGTGAAGAAGCTCGAAAAGGATTGCTCCTACACTCCACATATCAGCCTGCAATATTCTATGTAAATCTCTAACCTTACAGAGATTCAATAAAGCAGAGCATAATCTTATAAAACATTGTCACCTTTTCATTGTATCTCTGAAACTGAAGAACTTCAGGAGCCATATAAAACGGAGAACCACATACCGTCTCCAAATACTTTCCCGGAAGTAGTTTTCTGCTTTCGACACAAACATATAAACGATCTTTACACACCTCAAATGCTAACAACACTCCATAAGCAAACTTTTTCCTCTTAACTTGAAAATTTCACCTTGAAAGACTAAAATCAGCTATCTTCAACACCGATTCATCACCAGTTCCAGCGAGTAAAATGTTCTGTTCCAATCATACATTCTAATCAAAATCTATATCAAACTTAACTCCAACTTCTATGTTCTCATGAAACTAGTATTACCTCAGGCTTCAAGTCCCTATGAATGATGTGATTATCATGAATAATCTCCAAACCAGCTCCTAAATCAAACATTAAACACTCTATTAAACCCAGAAGAAGCAAATACAAAGTGAATCATTTGCTTCATTAGCATCAAACATAAACACTATGTTACACAAAACAAGAAAATTCAGTAGATACCAATTTGCTTCATAAATCTCTTAGCAATATGTTCATCAACTTTCCCATTACATCGAATATACGAAGATAAAGCTCCTCCATTACAATACTCCATAACCATAATCAAAAAATCCGCTTCCTGAAAAAAAAACACAAATTTCAAAATTTTCACAAAATTCGAACAAAACAAGAAAAGACCAAGATTTTGTTTTTGAATCATACATGGATTACTTTGATTAGACGAATGATATTGGGATGATTTATGGAAGAAAGAAACTCTAGTTCGTTGTTTAAACAGTTACGGAGATTGAGATTGAGTTTTGAGAGATTAAAACATTTCAAAACAGCTTCTTCTCCGGTTACTATGTGTTTTGCTAACCAAACGGTAGAGGTTAAACTCTCACTAAGTTTCGATTTTGGTTTGTATCCTTCAAGTAGTGATGATGATACGTTTTCCATGGTTTCAAGAACAAGAAAATTTGGTTCAAGGAAGTTGTTTAGATCCTATTGCATCAGTTTCTTGTTAATGGATAATGTTAGTGTTACGACGTCGTTTAGGGTAACAAAAAATTCCCACATACTATTATTTTTGTAAATTGGACCGGACTTATCTAACCGGTTAGTGTGTTACAGATTTCTGCAATGTCATTAGGATACAACACCATTATTAAAGCCATAGTGTCATTAGGTTGCTGCAATGTCTCCTTGATGTTAGTTGGGGCTCTTGTGGAATTCATCCTTGTCGAGTCAATAAGGTCTGACCAATTGGTTAACCCATTTTTGTAACAACGTAGCTACAACGGTTAATCCATAGCTAGTTTTGTACTCTCTCCGTTCTTTAAAGATAGATGTTTAAGGTTATACACACTTATTAAGATAATGCATTGATTTCTACGAAATACAGTAGGCGTGGGCATCCGGGTACCCAATCGGGTTTCGGGTTGGGTACTTCGGGTATCGGGTTTTCGGATTTCTGAATACAAAACCCATACGGGTTATATAAAAATACGGGTTGGGTATTTTCGGGTTCGGGCGAGTTTCGGGTTTGTCATCAAAAACCGAAATTAACCCAATCAAACCTGTAAATTCAAAAGCAATGTGGCAATTAACTCTAAGTTACAAATTGACAAACAAGATAATGTCTAAAACAACGTTTAAATCAAACCAAGACTTCAAATCTATACATAAACAACCACATAAACAAAAGCAACGTAATGCCTAAAACCAAATCAAGACTTCAAATATATAATGAAACTAAAATGCAAACTGGAATTTTAAAAGATAACTTTCTCTTGTGATTCTCCATCCTCCCTTGTCCATTCTTGATTCCTCCTATGATAAGTAAAAATCAAATAACAAATAGAGATTAGATAATGATTATACAAGTTCATGTTTATAAATCCAAAGCATATTAAACGATTGTTGTATTAGCAAGTGGTAATATTAATAATCAATCAATTTGGATAACATGCCTTTTTAAAAAAAAGTATTGATCTTTTTACTAAAATTACTAAACAAATATATTGTGAAAAGTTTACGGTTTATCATCACCATCACTATCTTATAGAGGATAAACAAATGATTACTTAAGTAAAACAATTTTTGTTTCAAACATCAAACTAGGACCTCTATAATGCTATCCTCTCGTTATAAAACAATTCATCAGAATTGGAAAATTTGACCAAATCGATTTATATAGAATCTAGGGTTTATATATGATCAAATCAAAGAAATCAAACAATCACCAAAGACAAATCGATCCTATACAGAAACTACATTGAATCAAAAACAACAATGTATCAGTCACATACATTCAAATGGTTTATAGACTCCTCTGATGGAGGAGACGAATTCCTTAGAAGATTTAGATTTTCCATCTTGAAAATCGAAAAGGAATTATGTGGATTTATAGCTTATATCGATAAATGGGGATTACTGGAAACTGAACATGCTAATACCGGTAAGTGTATATTTGTATACATATGTGTTCTTTGGGTAGTTTGGGTAACCGTTTTATTTTCGGGTAACCCTAACCCGAACCCGAACCCGAAATATTAAATTATAAAACCCATTTGGGTTATTAGGACTACCCGTACCCGTTCCAAACCCTGTTTTTCGGGTCGGGTTCGGGTTCGGTTTTCGGGTTCGGGATATATGCCCAGGCCTAAAATACAGTTTTCAATAAAGTTTAACCAATAATATTTCAATATTTGTCTTGGAAATTGTAAAAGTGCATAGAAAACAGTAAAAGCTCTATCTTTTTTAAACAAAATTTTTTTATAAAGTTTTTATCTTTTATGAACAGAGGGAATAATTTTTTTTTTCCAACTATATTTATCATAGCAATTTTGGCACGAGATTTTTGAAATAAGCAATTTAGCTACAATTATAAGTTTGTTGCTATTTCGTCACAAATTAGCTACTAAAAGTAACGATTTTGCTACATCTGATAAATTAACAATTTTGTATTGAATCATAGCTAAAATATGCTACAAATTGTTGTTGTAGCAAAAATTGTAGGTACAGTATGTTAATTTATTCTTGTAGTGGATCAAACATGGAACAATAGTTTATTTGAGCTCAATCATAACAGAGCTAGCTAGGACCAAATATCTGAGATGTATTCGCATGTCTAGCGGAGATGACCTCTCGGTTCCTCTAACATGGAACACAAGCAGTAGTTTGTTGTAATTTGAAGTCCCCAAGACACAAGCTTTGATCTTGTTGGCAACATGGCTAGCCGTGAAACTCATATCGTGAAGGCAAGCTTTGGAACTGATTCTTTAAACCAAACTGATCTGGCCCAATCTTTAATTTGCGCACGAAGCCTGAGAACATTTCACGTCATGGTTAAAGAGAATTACATAAGATGTATAATACCTTCGTGGAACTTGTTCGAATTAAAACCTACATGAATGATTAGTTATGAGTTAAATGACTAGTATGTGAAAAATAATAGAAATCGAAAAGAAAAGAAACAAAACATGAAGTAGATTGTTTGCCTTAATCTTAGAAAATTAAGCTGCATGATTCCAATCCAACTAAAACAGAAAACACACTCAACGAGATACATGAAATGTTTTATCTCCATATTTCTAGTCTACTTATCTATAATTCTCTAAACCCAATACTTACGAAATAGATTTAATTGTCAATCCTTAAGAATTATATCAAATCTATCTACCTCATTAACACATTACAAAGTTGTCTCGAGATATATTTTTGCAAATGGCGTTACGAAAAATGTTATAGTTTCAAAGCCTTTTTTTAAAAATGTATTAGTTTTGGAATTAAGCTCTTCTTTTCTTAATGTTGTGATATTTATTGTTAAAAATTATGAAAAATAGTTAGATAAACGATACAAGAGACAATTTTATCTTTGACACGTTGAACTATGATGAACGGTTCTATTTACACCATGTTGAAAATCTCAGATAAAATTTGTCTCCAGGTCAACCACGGAAATATTTAATATAAAATTTCTCATAAGCTAACTTATAATTTGTTTTTTTATTTGAATACACTAGCTAAATAAGAAAAGAAATCCAGAGGAAACAAAATCATCAGAGATATAAGAAAGGGAAACACTTAAACTATAGTGTCGACACCTAATTGTGTCTTGTGACAAAACAACAACTAATTGTGTCCTTCCTTCCTTATAGCTATATTTCCTCATTTTTTCTAATTTCCCATAAATATATTGGTCCATTTCTATATAATATTAACATACTAAATAAAATAATTAAAACAAATGTCTATTATTATATAATTTTGACATATGTCAAGATTATATGAGATATAATAACATCTTTGTGTTTGTGACCAAAAAAACAAACAAACACTTTTGTGTGCTATAAAATAGCATCCAATCTTCTTGTAATAAGATATAGCTAGCTAGATAACATCCTTTAGCAAACAGATCAAACTCAATCTCTAACAAAAGTAAATATAATGTTTTCAGATAAAACTTGCTCTGTGCAGCCTGAATCTTCTGAGATCAGCTCTCTTCTCGATGAATTTCCGACCAAACTTAATATTCTTCTTGTCGAGTCCAATTTCGTCACTTTACTTGATACGAAGAAAATCATGCAAGACTGCAAACATGAAGGTATATAACTCTCTCTCTCTCTCTCTCAATAATTTTAGGGATTTAGAGAGTTGTTAGGGTTAGGGTTTATAATTTTTGTTTTTCTTTTGTTATTCAGTGAAGGTTTATTCGGATGCTGAAGAAGCTCGTGCGTTTCTAACAACCACTAAACATAAGATTGATATTGTTGTTTGGGATTTTCATATGCCTAAAGTTAATGGACTTGAAGCTCTCAAAATTGGTTCAGAGAGGGATTTGCCCGTCGTAAGTAAGTAAAATCACAAACTAATTTACATATGAAAACATTAAATTAAATAAATTCCTTTCTTTTGTTTTGTATAAATCTATTTTGATGTTTTTATGTAGTTATATCCGATGACGGTCAAACAGAATCGGTAATGCAAGCAATATTACATGGTGCTTGTGATTATGTTTTGAAACCGGTTAGGAAAGAGGTCATAAAAACCATATGGCAACACATTATACGCAAGAGGATGATGTCTAAACCCGATTTAACTCAACTTGTTCAATCAGATCTGGTTCAGAACCACGGTTTAGGCCAAGACAACGACCATTCCAAGACCGTAGGCCAAGGTATCGACGAGGAAGAAAAATGGACCGAGGAAATTCAACAGGTTCAATCTGATCTGGTTCAGACCGGCGTTTTAGACCAAGAAAACTACGATTTCAATACCTTAGGCCAAGGTATTGATGATAAGGAAGAAATGTGGACCGGTGAAATTCAACAAGGTCAATCAGATCTGGTTCAGACGACTGATGTTTTAGACCTAGAAGACTACAATTTCAAGACCATAGACCAAGAGAATTACGTTGAGCGAAACATCGATAATGAAGAAGAGAAAGCGGCCAAGAAAGCGCGGTTGATGCGCACAAGTTACACTCAACCAGATCTGGTTCAGACAAACGGTTTATACCGAGACAATGGTGAACAAAACATTGACAAGAAAGAAGGGAAGAAACCGAGGAAACCAAGGATGACGTGGACGGGAGGTCTTCACCAGAAGTTTCTCCGAGCAATTGAAATAGTTGGTGGTATTGAAAGTAATCAAACTATTCTCAAACTCTAGTCCTTTCAATTTCTTGATCAGATCTATCGTGTTCTAATCGTGTTTTTGAATGCAAACGCAGAAGCTAATCCAATGTTGCTTCTTAAATGTTTGAAAGAGATGAACATTGAAGGACTCACTAGAAACAACGTAGCCAGTCATCTACAGGTAAAGAAAAACCCTAATTTATGTTTCTTACATGCCAAGAAAATCATTGAATAAGAGCTTTGCACATATCAATAGAACAAACTCCACATCTTTGTGTTTGATGTGCAGAAACACCGTATCAGTCTTGAGGAAACCCGAATTCCTCAACAAACTCTACCGATTGATCTGACCAGTACTGCGTATAGACCTTCGTCTCTCCTAGGCCCGAGCAATGATCACTTTGGTCAGTCCAGTGCTTATAAACCCTCGTCTCTCCTAGCCCCGAGCAATGATCACTTTGGTCAGTCCAGTGCTTATAAACCCTCGTCTCTCCTAGCCCCGAGCAATGCTCACTCTTCAATTCCGTACCTTCTGAATGATCGAGCCTTGAACCCGATGATCAACCAAAATCAGTATCCAAATGGTTACATGGCAATGAACAATAACCAGTTCATGAAGAATCCTCTGCCTCACTTGCCCTCTTTAGACAATCACTATCTCCAGCCGCAGGAGAGGCAGCCATACCAATTTTCTCATCAAATGGATTACTTGATGAACAAGAAAGAACCCGAGCAATACCAGTGTTCTCACCATATCAAGCATCAGCCGCAGTATCAGCAGCAACAATACCAGTTTCCTCATCAACTGGATTACGTGATGCACAAGAAAGAACCTGAAGAAGCCTTATGGCCCCGATCGTGAGCTCATTTACCCAACTTTTCCCTATGATCCAAAGGAGTTTCTAATGAACGGCTACAATTTCAATCAGTGATTTGGTCTTCTATTTACTTAAGCCAATGCTGGAGAAGAAGGTTTAGTCATTATTCTATCAAAGCTATTAGTTATAATTGGTTATAGATAATATGCATTTCTTTTTTTCTTTTTTTTTTGTTAAAGAAGATAATATGCATTTCAGTAAATCAGTATATCATAGACCAAGAGTATTCTTTACTTGTCTTGCAGAAATCCTTTTATGTATGGAACTATTATTTTGGAATGAAATCTGGTTCTAGTTTAGAATCCACGAGATGTGCATGCATTGTTTTCTTATTAACAAAACTATAGCATTTTACTTAAATACTAGTTTAGAACACGTAAAATTTTAAATGCGCAGTTTTATTTAAAATTTTAACTGATGAAAAATAGTTTGACATCTAAATATCTCGCGCCGAACAAAATTTGCTTGTAAAAATAATTATTTACGGAATTGTTATTTTGAAATGAAATATGATTCTAGCTTAGAATCCGCTAGATGCGTATGAATTGTTTTCTTATTAATAAAACTTTAGCATTTTACTTAACTACTAGATTAGAACATGTGAAAATTTAAAGGCCCGGGATTTTATTTAAAATTTTAACTGATGAAAAATAGTTTAACATTTAAATGTTGTGCGTCGAAGAAATTTTTTGTCTTTAAGTTTGACTATGGAAATTATAAAAAAAAAATATATATATATTAGTTGTTAGAAACCAAATTATCGTGTTGAGAATCAAACTATTGTAATCTTAACAATTTCAAAGAAGAAATATATTTTTGTCATTCAATAATATTATATATTTTAAGATAGAAAAAAATCTCAAATTAAGTAGTGTACGTGTATCAATTATAATGAACTGGATATGAAAAAAAGATAGAACATGTTTAAAAAAGAACATCTTTAACAAAAAAAATGTCTAGAAAGAGCATTGTAATAAACTATCATAGATATGCATAAAAGAAAATCCTAATAGTTAATACATAGTACTAGATATAAAAAAAAGATTCAGATTTTTTTCTTTTTTAATCTTTTGTTTGAAAAAAAACTCAGATCCTATCTTTTCTTTTGGGGTTTGACACATTAGGGAGTTGAAACTAATTTTTCTCCTAGGATCATTAAATCCATTACGATCCTATAAAAAGTGTATATATATTTTGTGCAATTACTATATAGCTAGTTTTGTTGTTCAAACATGCTACAGAATAATTGCATTATCTAACCAACACACAACTTGTTCTTGTCATAGTCCTCATGGATTATTCACAAATTCATAATAGAAAATACTATATTACCTTATTAATTAAAACAAGACTAAGACCACATTATTTGGTTTGTCTTCTCCCTCCTTTGATATTCATGTCTTTTTCTCCGATGAAGAAAAAGCTAGATTTTAACAACAAGACTCTTTCACGAAAACTAATATGATGAAGAAATATGTTGTAATGGTGAAACTGGAGAAGAAATGATAGTGGTGGTGGTATCGGATCAACAATCACAAATAGAACAAACTATCTCTTGTGTTGCTTTTTTTTTCTCCATCTGGTGTGATTATATTAGAACTAACTTGTGTTACAACCATGAATTATACCAACCACTACCCAATACATAAAACTGAAATGAGAACAACAAGTTCAAGACAGAGTAAACAAGCGAGACACGAAAAAGCATCCGAACCATTCACAGACAATCTGGAAGGTTTGTAAACGGTTGATTTTAACGCACTCAAACAACACTAATAACTCCAAGGAAGAATACAACAACCAATACTAAGCTACTCTGTCCCAAAACTACTTCGAAAATGGGATTACTAGAGGCTTATTAGGCCCGAATCAAACGATGCAAAGAAAAACGCCACATAGGAACTTCAACTCTTAACACGGATCCTCGCAAATCAACCTTAGCCATCTACACACTAAAGGGAGGTCACCTTCACGCAAAGAGAAGAGTTGAAGAACAAACTCACTGCTGGTCTTGTATCTCTCCAAAACCCAAAGACAAGTAGAAATCCAAGTAGATGCCTCCACAACAAGCTTCTAACCAAGAGGCGAACCCAAACAAACGACCTAAAGCAACTCTAACCACCTATAATCGAAGAGAAGGGACAACCGAGAATAGACACACAAGAGAAAGCTAATTGAAATCAGACCGACAAAGCTTCTAAGCATCAACCATGCTACAAGCCAAGCCACAAAAGCAAAATAGAATACACCATAAAACCGCAGGAGAGAGGCGACCGACGACGGAAGAGATTTCAGAATCCGGCGTCCGGGAGAATAAACATCGGGAAGCAAAAAGAGTTCTCGTGTGTAGAAGACTCGCGCACCAACGCTTTATAGATACACCAAAGCCCTCACCACCAGCCACCACCATGAGCGTCGTTCATCTCCGAATCGAAGCCGGAATCCCACCAATCGAACCAAATCTCAAGCCATCGAAAGGAAAATTCTCTACACTGAAAACCTACAACTACAACTAGAGAAAAGCAAACGAAGGAGGAGAGACCAAGGACCAGCACCGGTGCTAACGGAGCCACCGGCGCTGGTCAGATCTGAGATCGTCGAGGAGGCCTTGGGAGAGCGGCTAGACCTAAAACTAGTTCTTTTCTAAATGTGCTAATCTAATCGAAATTTAACTGACTATCTCTTGTGTTGCTATTGGCATCAATAATAAGTCATATCGACATATGTAGCTTAAGTTCTGCAATGGAAGAACAAGCACGAAGTTATGTAAACAATGAAAAGAATGATGGCTATTGTCTAAGATCCAAGTCTCTTTCACACGTCTTGAGACGATAACCTAAGTAATGATTACCAAGTGAACTACCACGTTAATCCAAACATTAACTTCAATTTAAATATTTTGTATGATGTACGAGATAATCTAACACAGTATATTATTTGACAAAATCTCACACATTTTGATGTTTTGTACCATATTATATGAAATCTTAGAATTGGTTTTGTAAGTTTGCATGTATAGTAATAAGTGAACATGCTAAAAATATATGAAAATTGCTAAAACGAAATATAACACATACTAACAATATTTTGCGACATATTATAACAAATAGCATGTTAAATAAATAAATACCGTGTTTTGGACAATATAATACCGATATATTATAAGAAATATTTTAAAATGTTAAAACTATATGTAATTTGTTACAACTTTGTGTCACATATCTTAATTATGGTTTCAATATAATATAATAAATATCATTTTAACCAAGTAAATTAGAAACTTTAAGAAACTGTCTTGTTGAGTTTCAATGTCTTCTGAAGACATGGTTATTGATAACATTTGATGAGTGATATTTAATTAAATAGTAAAAAGAACTAAAGAAGCATAAGAGAGAAGAAGAGAGAGAAGGAGACACTTTGCTAAAGTTTCTAGCGTATGAAACAATTTTTCAGTTTTAATGACACTTTCTGCCATTTGTCATGATTTTATTGGTTGATTTTATTTTTTATTTAAATAAATAATAAAGTTAAATTTAATTGATTAACCTAATATATCTTTTAACACTTATCAAGTGAAACCAATAAGCATGCTCTGAGCTTAAGAAATTTTAAACCTTAAGATAATCATTATCATGATGTCTTTATTTTTATTTTAATAAAGTACCTAAAAAAATGGAGATCAATTAAAAAGTCGTACATGACCAATCACGGTAAAAGGTCAAGTAAAGCAAGGTCAAGCAAGGTCAAGTCTGTTCCGACAAGATTAGAGCATTAAAATTCTTTTGTTTTCTTTATATTAAAGTTTGAACTGTGTGACTGTGTTTGAGCAAACACGTGAGAGACGTGAGTTGTTCTTGTTTTTTTTGCTAAGGTTGTGAACTTGTGGATAAGAGTCCTTGATATGTCTAGCTAAGTTTGGTGCCAAAAGAGACCACACTTCATGGACATAATGTTTTGTTGGTTTTTAATTAGGATAATTAGAAGCTTACATTACATGTAAGCACTTTCAAAACAAACTTATTTATACACTATAAGAGCTTTAAGAAAACGAATAAAAGAGATGGAAAATGAAATAGCTCATGGGAAAGGATTTCGATAGATATCAAAAACACGAAGGAAGAGAGTTGCTTTAAGACAACTCTCAAAGGTATGCTTTTTCATTACATAACATGAGTATTTACATGAAATCTCTTGTTGAAAACTCACTACTTGTTGGAACAACATTGGACTTTCCTTCTTAATATTACCAATGAGGAAATTTCCAAAAGAAATATAGATAAGGCTTCTTAATTCTAACAAAATCCGAAAATCCAAAAAAAAAAAAAACTCAACTTTTTAAACATGACGATGGTGGACAAGATAACGATGGAGACGGTGGTTGGAGGACAAGATGGCGACGGACATGGTGGTCAGAGGATAAGATGACGACGGAGACGGTGGGCGGAGGACAAGATGACGATGGAGACGGTGGTCGAAGGACAAGATGGCGATAGAGACGATTACCATAGGACAAGATTAAGACGGTGATGGACAATATAGCAACTTGGTGGACAAGATAGTGACGGAGACGGTGATCGGAGAACAAATTGGCGACGGAGACGGTGGTGATGAAAACAATGGTGATGGAAACAGTGGTTGGAGGACAAGATTATGACAGTGGTGGACAATATTAATTTTTGGTTGAATTGGTGAGAACTTTTTGATGAGATAGCAATTTAATTAGGGGTAAATTAGTTTTTTGTTTTGATTGAAATCAAAATTAAATTTAATGGCACATTTCATAAACTCAATTGAAAGAAATGACAATTGCCATAATTTTCTCCTATGACTTTGAAGGTCATTGAGTTTGAGAAAGAAACTTGAGAGCGATAAGATTAACCAAATATACACTGAAGCCAATAGTATAGCTTTGAAACACTAAAACTTGGTCATATTTTTAGGGAAATACTTTTCAACTAGTTAATCGCTACTTGCATGTATTTATATTAAATAACGTTCTTAAGAAAACCCGAACTTAACGCGGTTACAAGATCTCACAATCGGAACTTTAAAAATCATATGGCTATGTGAAGTTCCAAATCTTTTATGATGATTCTATACTCTACAATGGAGGTAATACATCCCAAGATTTAGCTTGTCACGGCGCATAATTTAGAAGTTAAATCATTGTTATGGCTTTAATACATTATCACTAATTAAAATAATCGAAAGTGCAAATAAAGAAAGGTAAAAAGGAGGGTGAAAAAGTAAGAAGGATCCCACACTTGTTCTCTTGTGGTGGGCTAATTCTTGTCCACAAATTTCATTAACACTAATCAACTCCAATTAGTCTCTTAACCAAATACTCATTAACCCTATAAATAATTTTTAATTGAAAAAGTGTATGCTAACTCTCATAGTAACCAAAATTTAGTGACCTACACAAATATAATCTTGGTTAAAAGGGAAAAATGCATTATTCCGACCTCCACTGAATGATATATGATTTTGATGGTATGCTAAATGGTGTGAAAATATATTAAATGGTGTCAAGGTTAAATGAAATTGAATGCGACAATTATATAAACTTATCCATATACTCAAAATGATGTATCCATATTACAGTCTTAATAAAACTGAAGTATAATATGGCTTTATTCTGTTCCATTATTCCACTACTTTTCAAATAGTTCATTTTAACTTGACAAATATTCGATATATGTGAAATTGTGTAGTCAAAGCGACAATATTTTTCATGCAAAGAGAGACTCACTTCCCAATTATATTTGCAAGATTCAAGTTGGATTAGAACTTATAAATCGTAATATGTCACAACAACTTATAATATAACGAAATAAATTTTAAACAATTTATATATAATTCACATTAAATAAAAACGCATAACAAACTAAAAATCATGGGACTTTGGTGTTAAGGTTGGGGAAATTTGGGAGAAGAAAGTGACAAAAGATGAGAATCCTAACGAATAACGTTCTTGTCTTTTTGAAAGATAAGCAAATAAATAAATGCCGACCAAGAAAAGAAAACATATAAACAAACAGAACCATTCATATGCAGACATTAGATAATTTTGGGAATATCAAAATGGATTTTGAAAATATTACCCGTAAAGAGAATATATTTTAGACTTTTTAGTACACATATAAAAAACCCAAAAAGTTATTATCTGATATTCTGATATTTCCCCATCTCTAGTGCATATTAATTTAGTAAATCCAATGAATGTTATGGTGTAAGGAAAACTATACACGTACTCAACAAAAAGTTTCAGTCCAGATTCTAGAACAATGAACTTCTAAATCAAAATCCTCTACATATCCTTTGAGTAATTAGATAAAAACAAAAAAAGGTTTTTGTTTTGATACTTTATAACAAAATATACCATTACAAATGAACTATCTTAATTTTAATAAAACTACATATTTTTCGGAAAATATTTATACATAGTTTACATAAGCCCCATATTAGATCTTTAGTATTTTTCTTCTATGTGATTTAACAATCTACATTTCCCTTAAAAGGTTTTACGATTTTTCTAATGGCTAAATTAGCCTCCTTAGTTTATACTAAAATTAATAATTTCTGAATTTGTTTTTGGTCAACAGCTCAAATAAAACGGTTCAGAGATCCAAACTGGTAATAATAAATTTACATAAATGATATCGTATAGGTATCGAACATTGCGTACTATCATGTCCGCATTTAAATTACAAGAACATGGGATGTGCGAGAGATAAAAACTCAGAAACTTCTTGCTTCTCATATATTATAGTTTTTAAAATTGTATCACAAATAAACCACAATCTTAAACTCTGTTTTTCGTAAAAATTAATTTATGTAATATAGCATATAGATCATCAGAGTAATTACAAAGAGCAACAAATTCAAATCTATTTTGGTGAGTAGCAGTAAATAAAAATGATAGAAGGAACCATCACTTATTCTGTCAAGTATATGAAAATAAAAATTTAGAACTTTTCAAATCAAAATTTTATTAATATTGATTGTGTTTTACTGTTTGAAAAGCAAAGTGAATTATTAAGCAACACAACACAACACAACACATACACATGGAAAGAACAACTACTAAAGCACAAAGCCTGCTTTACAACACTACATATTGTGTGCAAAGCATTAAACTCTGAAGAAGACACAACAAAATCTTACTCCTACTCCTGATAAAAAAAACATGAAAATTCCAACTTATCAAGAATCAACACAAGGCAAATAAAAAGTAAAATTTTCTAATATAAAGTGAGACAAAAAGTAATAATTTCAATATTCAATGATGGAAAAAAGTGATAGTGTCCCTACGCAAGCATCTTGTGGTTGGAAGAGGTATGGGCCAAATGGCAAAATCAGCACTCAAAAGGACTCATGATATTGGATAAGCTCTTTATGGGTCCCAAATCCTCTCAAATCTCATTTGAAAAATGAAAACAATAAACACTTTCTTAAACAACAATTATTCATTCTCCACTAAAGTAATCATCATCAAGCTATATATAAAGACCACTTTGAATTCCCTAAAATTTTAAGAACTTAATAACCAAACAAAGCAAAACAAAGCAGAGAGAATAAGAGAGATTTTGATCTAATTCAAAGATTAAAAATATGGCTGCAAACGAGTTATCTTCTTCAGCTCAAGCCTTCCAAGAACAAGTCCTTGGCGGTTTCATCTCGAGAAAGCTGCTTCTGCACAATCCATTTGACCACAACACTCAACAAGCCTTTGCGGTTTCACCATCTCCTCCTCTCATAACCCATGAGAACAACCTCAATGGGAATGTTTTGATGCTTCTCTCAATCCTCATCTGTGGAATCATCTGTTGCCTAGGGTTACATTACATCATTCGTTGCGCATTCAGACGTACTTCAAGTTTCATGATCTCTGAGCCTATCTCTAGTCCTTCGACACCAAAAGGGTCATCAAACAAAGGAATCAGTAAAAAAGCTCTTAAGATGTTCCCGGTCGTGAGTTACTCAACTAAGATGAACTTGTCCGGGCTTGGCGAAGAATGCGTCATTTGTTTGTCGGATTTTGTTTCTGGTGAAAAGCTCAGGCTGCTACCTAAGTGCAACCACGGGTTCCATGTTCGTTGCATTGATAAGTGGCTTCAACAACATTTGACTTGTCCCAAATGCAGACACTGTCTAGTTGAGACATGCCAGAAGATCTTAGGTGACTTCAGTCCAGCTGATCAAGTCACGGCAACACCAGCAGCAGCACCAACAGAGAGCGTAATCGTCAGGATTGCTCCTCTAGAACCTGAAGGAAGATTAAACACTCTTAGAGAAAGCAACTATTTGCCCTGAAACCATCATAAATTCAGGATTTGTTGCTCCAATTAGATAGAAGATTTTAGATCTGAGCACAAGTTATGTCTCTAGCCATAGATTGGTTCCAAAAGAAAAGAGAAAAAACTACTTCAATTTTTTTATGTGTTTCTTTTTTGCCTGTAGCACAAAGTGTAAACAGATTACAGAGAGAATATATCTCACTTTGTCAGTAGCATCTTACTGAGTTCATCAAACTTGTCTTTGTTAAGTTAACTTTTTTTCGGTGGAATCTGAATTATACCTATTTATCCAAAAGCATTAAGAATCATCCATAACCAAAGATTGTTAAGTGCTAGTCTTATAATCATATTTGTCACAGTCAGTAGAAAGAACCAAAGAGTCACTAGACAGCAAAAATGGTTTCCCGGTAATAAATGCAAGTCCGGTCCAGACCTTATCGCTAGTATACTTGATAGTGACAAATGCACGAAGGTCGCAAACAGAAATGCATCTATCCACTTAATGCAGTACCTATATGCCACACTCATGAGTCATTAGGATAGCAAATATTAAATAATTCTTCATACCACTGATAACGAAACCACATCTACCATGTGAAAGTGAAATGGACCCAACCCATTCAATTGACTTAATGGATAAAAGTCAGACCTAAAAGCTAGTTTGTAGGATGCATAATCTGGTAAGATATCAAGCTATACCAAACTTGGTCTTGTAAGATTCTCAACCACCATTCAACTGAATAAACATATCCTATGAGCTATAGCCTTGATATCAGACATACCTATGCCACAATAAACTATCGACAAATAAATACCCTCCCAGTCAAGAGAATTCATCCCCCATACGTCACACACCAAAATCTAAAAGTAAAGGTATGGAGCAAGATAAGTGAGAAATCCTTCACCTCCATCCAACAAAACACGGTTAAACTTACAATTCTTTTCATCACAAGCATCTCTAATTCTGATCTGACAATTCACACCAATTACCAAGTTGATGCTTATCAAATTGCCTCAAAAACACTGTCTAAATGTTATATACTTACTCTATAAAGCTTCTTTTCTCCACAACATGTGCATATCTAAGGTATGTACACTAGCAATTGGACTGAGAAAGTCTAAGGCTATCAATTCAGACATACTCATTGCTTCTCATAGTAAGAAAACAGAAGAAAAACTACAAACTTGGAGTGAACAACTTGATATACCACTTGATAGTTGACATCTTAATCGTTTTCATAGATTCTCCAATATGAAACTCAAAATCCTGAAAACTGAGTGATTAAAAAACCAGCTAAACAAGCTGGAATTCACAATCCATTTAAAAATTACTATTAAGTGGTTTAGTTAAGGACCACATGTTCTAACTAGAAGGAGCAACATGTCATAAACAAGGTTATCGAAACAAAAAACATGACATACACAAATGATAGTTCAGATAAACACCACATGTTCTACCTAGGCCTTTTTGATTGGATGGGATATTAATAAAGTGTTGAAAAGTTCAATTAATAAGCACTGCCTGACTAAAAAGTGAGAGTTAAATAGTAGATTGGTTTTAAGTTCAACTTTTTCCTGATAAATTGTATATTTAGCTTAAGTGATGCAAGAGCCTATGGTCTAAAATTAGTAAAATACAGAAGTACTAGAAGAAAATGATATAGCTTTGGAAGATGATACAATAGATCCATGTCTAAACTTTTTTTGTAATATAATAAACATAGTAGCTTTAAATAATTCAGAACTATGCTAATAAGATAATCGAGAAAAGTTTGTCGGCAAACCTTTATACAGCAAAAGTGTTGTTACACAGTAGACTCTGCCTATTCATCCTAGCACAAACATGAAGTTCTCTGCATTAAGAAGAGAGAAAAGGTTATTTAGTAGGAACAATGAACCAAGAGATATTTACTTGAAAGTTAACCAAACTAACACTGAGAACTAACACTCATGATGAACAAATAGATATTGACTTAGAAAAGTTATTTAGTAGGAACAATAAATAAATAGATATTTACTTGAAAGTTAACCAAACTAACACTGAGAACTATAAAAAAAAAAAAAAGATATTTAGCAGGAACAATGAACAAATAGATATTTACTTGAAAGTTCACCAAAAGACTAAGACAACTTAAGAGTTCACCAAAAAAAACTGACACAGAGAATTTGAAGAGTAAATAATTAAAGAATAGGTTCCAACAAAGAAAGATTCAAAATCAATAATGGTACATAGATAATTAAGAGAACTTTACTGATACTGTTTTTCAAACTTTTCTCCTGTCCTTGAAACAATCTCCACATCATGGATGTATCCAGCAAAACATTTACTTGATTTATTTCACCCCCAAGTCATATATTGGTAACACTTAACTAATCAAAAATCAACACAAGACAAACATGATAAGACAGAGTTTTCTATTTTTAAGTGAGACATAAAAAAAAGACTTCAAAATTCAATGTTGAAAAAGTGATAGTCCCTAAAGCATATTGTGGTTGGAGGGTATGGGCAAAAATGCAAAATCAGCACTCAAAGAATTCATGAAAATTGGAAAAGCTCTTCCTGGGTCCCAAATTCTCTTAAATCACACTTGAAAAAAGGAGAGAACCCTACTTTCTTAAACAAATCTTATTAGTCTCCAATTACAAAATTTATCAGTCCCCACTCAGTAATCATCACAAGCTATATATAAGACCACTTTGAATTACCCAAAACTTTAAGAAGCACATACCAAACAAAGTCAAGCAAAGCAGAGAGAATTGATACTTTGATCTAAAGCTTTTTCAAAGGTTAAAAAGGATGTCTGCAAATAAGTTACTGATAAATAAATGTTCTAACTTTAGTGATTTGGATAACAAGAGCTTGTAAACCTTTCAAAATCAGAAGCAAATACAAGTTATAAGCTAAGATCCAAGACTTACAAGTTCTTCTTCAACTCTCTCTCTCCAAAACAAAGATGATCCAAAAACAGATACAAACAAAAGGACTAACACTACTGCTTAATACTACTCCTCTTTGCCTAGTTTGTCTTCATGTTTGACGTGTACCCTTCTCTCCTTTACTGGCTGCGACTGCCTGCTTACTGGTCACAACCTGACGTGGCTTCAGTTCCTGCTAGAGGCTTCTCCTCTCTCTTGGGCCTTGAGGCCTTTCTCTTTACTTCTTATGCGGTATTGGTAGAGTAAAGGTGGTGTTTCTCTTACCCTAACATTACCCGCTCCTTTTAGATTAACCTTGTCCTCAAGGTTGAAATTTGGAAACTGACCCTTGATCACATTCTTCCATTCCCACGTACACTCATCCTCTGGTAGACCCCTCCATTGAACCAGAATTTCCTCCTGTCCTGTTTCTCTGTTCACTTTATTCCCCAACACAAACTCTGGTTCTGCCTCCAACACTCCCTCTTCCGTCAGGTTAGGTGGTATTGTCACTGGCACTAAGGCACTCCCCAATGCTGCCTTGAGCTGTGACACGTGGAAGGTGTGGTGAATCTTGACTGTTGGGGGTAACCTCAACTTGTAGGCCACTGGTCCTACTCTAGCTTCTATTTCATAAGGACCGTAATACCTGGCTGCCAGCTTCTCATTGGCTCTCCTGGCCAATGACTTCTGCCTGTAGGGTCTTATCTTGAGGAAAACCATATCCCCTACTGCGAACTCCACCTCCCTGCGATGACTGTCTGCCTGCTGCCTCATTAACTGCTGCGTCTTTAACAACTGTTGCTGCAGTACTCCCAGCATCTCATTTCTCTCCACTAATTGACTTTCCAAGGTGGCATTGTCAGTAGAGCCTCTCTCAAACTGGAGAAGGGTTGGTGGATCCCTCCCATACACTGCCTTAAAGGGGGTCATCCTGATAGCTGTGTGATATGAGGTGTTATAACTCAGCTCAGCCCAGGCCAAGTAACTGCTCCATCTCTTTGGTTTCTCACTGCAGAAGCATCGCAGATACGTCTCCATTCCTCTGTTTGTAACCTCTGTCTGACCATCACTCTGAGGATGGTATGCTGTACTGAAGCACAAATGAGTCCCAGCTAAGCGGAAAAACTCTCCCCAGAACCTCCCTGTGAATGTCCTGTCCCTATCTGACACAATCGTCCTAGGGTAACCATGCAGTCTAACCACTTCCTTGATAAAAATCAGAGCCACTTCTGCTGCCTCATATGGGTGGCTCATCCTGATGAAGTGAGCATACTTAGTGAGTCGATCTACCACTACCATTACCACATCATACCCATCAGACTTGGGTAATCCCTCAACAAAGTCCATCGAGATGTCCTCCCAGACCTGTTTTGGAATTGGCAGAGGTTGCAAAAGACCAGCTGGTGACAGTGTGGAGTACTTGTGTCGCTGACAAACCTGACAAGCAGCCACATAGCTCCTGATTTCTGCCATCATTCCCTTCCAGAAGAAAACTGCACCAATTCCCTTCTGTGTCTTCACCACTCCCCCATGTCCTCCCATCTTTCCATCATGAAACTCCTTCAAAATCAGGTTAATTAGCTTAGGATTTTGCGGAATGACTAACCTGCCTTTCCTGAGTAGTCGTCCCTGAACTATAGAGTAATCAGGGTGATCCCCAGGCTGAGCCAACACTGCTTTTTTCAACTGACTAAGCTCCTCATCTTGGTCCACTTCCGACTCAAGCTCACTCATCTGTATGGCCACTGGCATAGACAAAGCTAAGAGCTGGTGGGTCTCAACTCTGGACAGCGCATCTGCAGCCTTGTTTTCTAACCCTGGCTTGTACTGTATCTCGAAGTCGAAGCCCAGGATCTTACTTAGCCATCTCTGAAATTCCAAATTAATTTCCCTCTGTTCTAACAGAAACTTGAGACTTCGCTGATCCGTCCTGACCAGAAACTTCCTCCCTAGCAGGTAATGCCTCCATTTTTGAATGGCAAAGACTACTGCCATCAGCTCTCTCTCATACACCGACTTGAGCTTCTGCCTGTCTGTGAGAGCTTGGCTGAAGTAAGCTATAGGCTGCTGCTGCTGCATCAGCACCGCTCCCAATCCAATCCCTGATGCGTCTGACTCCACCACAAACTGCTTGGAGAAATCCACCAGTGCTAATACAGGTACAGTAGACATGGCAGCTTTCAGAGCCTGAAAAGCTGCTTCTGCTGTTGCTGACCATTTGAACTGATCTTTCTTCAACAAGGCTGTCAGAGGTCTTGCAATGCCTCCATACCCTTGTACAAACTTTCGGTAGTAGTCTGGCAGTCCTAGAAACCCTCTCAGCGCTTTGACATTCCTTGGTTTAGGCCATTCCACCATGGCCCTAACTTTAGTTGGGTCTGCAGCCACTCCTTTTCCTGAAATCACGTGACCCAGGTACTCAACCTCTGACTTTCCAAACTCACACTTCTTTGCGTTAGCGTGCAGCTGGTGATCAGCCAAGGCCTGCAGCATTATCCTCACATGCGTCTGATGCTCCACCTCAGTTTTGCTGTATATGAGGATATCATCGAAGAAGACAAGGACAAACCGGTGCAGGAATTGCCTGAATACCTCATTCATCAGTGACTGGAACGTCGTCGGGGCATTGGTGAGCCCAAAAGGCATCACCAGGAATTCGTAGTGGCCATCGTGTGTCCTAAAGGCGGTTTTAGGCACATCCTCTGCCTTGACCCGAATCTGATGATATCCTGCCCTCAGGTCTAACTTTGAAAACACCACTGCTCCATGAAGCTCATCCAGTAGCTGGTCTATCATGGGAATGGGGTAACTGTCTCCGACGGTGACCTTGTTGAGCGCTCTGTAATCCACACAGAATCTCCAGCTGCCATCTTTTTTCCTGACCTGGAGAACAGGGCTAGAGAAGGGACTTGTGCTTTCCCTAATGATGCCAGCTGCTAGCATAGCAGCAACTTGTTTCTCCATCTCCTCTCTTTGCACCTGTGGGTAACGGAAAGGTCTCACACTCACTGGTGAGGCTCCGGCTTCCAGCACAATGGCGTGTTCCTTGTCTCTGCGAGGAGGTAACCCTTGAGGCTCCTCGAAGACGTTAGCAAACTCAGAGACTACTCCCTGCAGCGCTTCAGGGACTACCCTCTCCTTTCCTTGGTCCTGTGTCTGTAATCCTCCAAACTCAATGATTACTCCTTGGCCTTCCCTATCCAGGACTTTCCAAAGCCCCTTCATGGATATTGGAGAGCAGCAGAGGCTGGGATCGCCTCGCAGCTCTACCTCCTGGTTGCCCACCATGAAGGACAACTTCTGCAACTTCCAGTTACACCTCATGTCACCCAGAGACGCCAACCATTGTATTCCCAGGATGGCATCTGCGCTTCCCAACTCTAGTGGCAAGAAGGGAGCCACGATGACCAAGTCCTGCAAATTCAGCTCCACGTCCTTGCAAACCCCTCTTCCCTGTACTGTGATTCCTCCACCAGTCAGAACCCCGTACCCGGAGGTGTCTGTTGCCGTCAGACCAAGTCGAGCTACCACCTTCTCCGAAATGAAGTTATGTGAAGCTCCACTGTCAATCATGACCACCACTGGTTCTCCACGAATTGCTCCCCGCAATTTGACAGTTCGGGGAGATGATATCCCCACCATTGAGTTAAGCGACAACTCGGCTGCCTCGGTGACCCCCTGGTTTGCCTCGGTGGTCTCATCTTCTTCATCCACCCATTCCGCCTCACTGCCGTCATCCTGCACAATGTGGACGGAGAACTCCTTCTGAGTACACTGCGAACGGGAGTGTCCCTTTTCATCACACCGGAAACAAAGTCCGTTAGCTTTCCGCCACTCAACCTCCGCCGCGGTGAGTTTCCTGAACGGTGGTTTCACTCGATCCGAGTGGTTTTGGTTCCGGTTCTCAAAACGCTGCGTATTGCCTGCTCTGTTATTACCGAAATTCGTTGTGGGCTTGGCAGCAGCTAGGCCCGCTAAGGGTTTCGTTACTGGACCCGAGGGTTTGTTCGGGCCCATTCGTCCTCCTCTGTAAGCCTCTCCGCTGTGGTAACGCGGTTCCTGTGCCGCCACGCCTGTCCACCCTGCCACTTTCTTCGCCGTGTTCATCATCTGGGTTAGATTTCGGAGGGTAAAAGTTTGAACCCTCGTCCGAATCTCCGGTTGTAACCCATTCATGAACGTCCATTCCAAGATAAACTCTGGCACTTCCGGTGCGTTCGTCGCCAGCGCAATGAAATCTCTGCAGTAGTCCTTCACCGACCCTTCTTGGCGTAGTGTCAACAAACGCTGACCCGCGCTTAACTCGTCATCCCCCACGAAGTCCTCGATTAACCTCTGCTTCAACTGACCCCAACTCACAAACGGTCTCCGGTCTTTTTCCCACTTGTACCAGTTCAAGGCTTCACCTTTAAAGCAGACTCTTACCTCCTGGAGCTTTTGACCGTCAGTCATCTCTCCTAGTTCAAAGTATTGTTCCACTCGAGCAATCCAGTCCTCTGCCTGCTCTCCATTGAAGACTGGAAGCCCAAGCCTTCCCATTTGAGACATTCGTCGATCTTCGGGTAAAGTCCACGGTGGCTGAGGAACCGGACTGTACCCAAGCTCTCGACTTGCGTTTCCAAACAGAGGAGGTGTCTCGCCGAGTACCCCCTTTCCTTCTCTCTGTGGTATCACTGTCTCTTCTGAAGGCCTTACTGCCTGAGCTGCTACAGAGGTTAGTCCGTTTGGTGATGGAGCAACGGTGCTTCCCAACAACTGTTCGATCCTTTCTAACGCATCCAACCTTTGTAACTGCTTCTTTACCTCTTCCATTTGGTTATGCAAATCTTCCACTGAGATTTCCAACTCTGACTTGATCGATCCACTTGATTCCTGGCCTGCTTTGGTCATGACTGCGGAAGAAAAAACGTGGATGTATGGCTCGCAACGGGCTCTGATACCAATTTGATAGATAAATGTTGTAACTTTAGTGATTTAGATAACAAGAGCTTGTAAACCTTTCAAAATCAGAAGCAAATACAAGTTATAAGCTAAGATCCAAGACTTACAAGTTCTTCTTCAACTCTCTCTCTCCAAAACAAAGATGATCCAAAAACAGATACAAACAAAAGGACTAACACTACTGCTTAATACTACTCCTCTTTGCCTAGTTTGTCTTCATGTTTGACGTGTACCCTTCTCTCCTTTACTGGCTGCGACTGCCTGCTTACTGGTCCCAACCTGACGTGGCTTCAGTTCCTGCTAGAGGCTTCTCCTCTCTCTTGGGCCTTGAGGCCTTTCTCTTTACTTCTTCTGCGGTATTGGTAGAGTAAAGGTGGTGTTTCTCTTACCCTAACAGTTACCTTCTTCAGCTCAAGCCTTCCAAGAACAAGTCCTTGGCGGTTTTGTCTCTAGAAAGCTGCTTTTGCACAACCCATTTGACTACAACACTCAACGAGTCCTTGAGACTGCACCATCTCCTCTCATAACCCATGAGAACAACCTCAGTGGGAATGTCCTGATGCTTCTATCAATCCTCATCTGTGGAATCATCTGCTGCCTCGGGTTACATTACATCATTCGTTGTGCATTCAGACGCTCTTCAAGATTCATCAAGCAAAGGAATCAGTAAGAAAGCTCTTAAGATGTTCCCAGGCGTGAGTTACTCACCTGAGATGAACCTATCGGGGCTTGGCGAAGAGTGCGTCATTTGTTTGTCGGATTTTGTATCTGGTGAAAAGCTGAGGCTGCTACCTAAGTGCAACCACGGATTCCATGAAACCATCATAAATTCAGGATTTGTTGCTCCAATTAGATAGGAGATTTCAGATCGGAGCACAAGTTATGTCTCTAGCCATAGATAGTTCAATTTTTTTACGTCTTACATTTTTGCCTGTACCACAAAGTGTATACAGACACTAAGAATCATCAGTTACCAAAGACTGATAAGTGCTAGTCATATATTCTTATGAGTCACAATCAGTAGAAAGAATCAAAGAGTCATTAGACAGCAAAATGGTTTCCCGGTAATGAATGCCAAGGTATTAATACGCAAGTCTAGTCCAGACCTTATCTCATATGTACTTGATAGTGACAAATGCACGAAGGTCGCAAACAGAAATGCATCTATCCACTTGACTCAACCCCCTTAATACACTATCTATATGCCTCAAAACCATTCCACACACGAGTCATTAGGATAGCAAATACCACATAATTCTTCATACCACTGATAGTGAAATCACGTTTGCCATTGGAAAGTGATATGGACCCAACCCCTTCAATTGACTTAAGTTTATGAGTAAAAGTCAGACCTAAAAGCTAGTCTATGGGATATATCCTTGATCTCAGATATACATGTATGCCACAATAAACTATAACTATCGAAAATATCAACTTGATAAATAGATACCATCCCAGTCGAGAGAATTCATCCCCATAGGTCACACACCAAAATCACAAAAACACAGTTAAACTTCCAATTTTTTTCATTACAACTCTAATCTGATGATTGATACCAATGACATTGCCTCAAAAACACTGTCGAGATGTTATATACTTTCTCTATAAAGCTTCTTTTCTCACAACACGTGCACATCTAAGGTATGTACACGAGCTAATTGAACTGAGAAAGGCTAAGGCTAATGCTATCAATTCAGACCTACTCAGAGCTTCTCATAGTAAGAAAACAGAAGAAAAACTACAAACTTCGCCTACTTTGATTCTATCTCTATGATTAAATATACCACTAGATATCTTAATCGATTTCGTAGATTCTTCATATATGAAACTCGGAATCATAAAAACTGAGTGATTCAAAAACCAGCTAAACAAGCTCGAATTCACGACCCATTCAAAAATTACTATTAACTGGTTTAGTTAAGGGCCACATGTTCTAACTACAAGGAGCAACATGCCCTAAACAAGGTTATCAAATAAAAAAACATGACATAAACAAATGTTCTAAGTCTAACTACAAGATTTTGACAATAGACAAATGATGATTCAGATAAGGCTCAAGATCCTAGGAATTTTTGATTGGACGGGATATTAAAAAGTGTTGAAAAAGTTCAATTAATAAACACTGCCTGACTAAAAAAGTGAGAGTTAAACAGTAATTGAGGCTGTGCACAAAAAAGAAGTGTAATTGGTTATTAATAAAAGACTGGTTTTAAGTAATGCAAGAGCTAATGGTCTAAACTTGTTCAACTCTCTCAACAATTAAGACTGTCTAGAATTTTCCCTCGAATTTAGTAGTGGAACAACCATTAGACATCAATACAATTACTTTATACTTATAATGAAACATTAAAGATGTTCAAATTTCTGCTACCGAAAAAGATAAAGCAAAGCTAATTTATTACTCCCTCCGTCCCATTTTAGATGATTGTTAAGGTTTTTACACACAAATTAAGAAACCATTTAATTATTTATCTTTCCAATATAGAACATCAATTTCAAAATGATTCAACCAATGAAAAAGTAATCTGCAGTATTAAAACAACTAAAAACAACAAAAACACAATAAATTTTGCATTGGAAATTGAAAAAATCAACTAATTTGGGACAAATTTTTTCTCCTAAAAAATCATCTAAAATGGGACGGAGGGAGTATAATGTTCTTTTGGTGGAGGAGAATTATCTATTGTGTTCAAAGTAAATTAGTATATACGGAAGTACTAAAAGACAATGGTATAGCTTTGGAAGATAATGTTTCAAAATAGTATCCTAGTGCTTTAAGAAAATCTCGTCCACTTAACCTCAATCAATAAGATAGATCCATGTCTAAACTTATGTAGTATAATAAACATAGTAGCTTTAAATAATTCAGAACTATGCTAATAATATAATAGAGAAAATTTTGTCGACACACCGTCCTAAAGCAAACGTGTTGTTGCCACAATAGGCTCTGCTTATTCATTCTTGCACAAAAATGAAGTTCTCTACATTATCAAGAGAAAACAAGATATTTAGTAGGATCAAAGAACAAATAGATATTAACTTCAGAAAGTTACTTAGTAGGATCAAAGAACAAATAGATATTTACTTCAAAGTTTACCAAACTAACACTGAGAACTATGTAGAAGAAAAAAAGATATTTAGTAGGAAAACAAATAGATATTTACTTCGAAAGGTTATTTGGTAGGAACAATAAACAAATAGATATTTACTTGAAAGTTTACCAAAAGACTAACACTGAGAACAATGTGACAACATCCTGAAGGTGTTAGAGATATATGGGAATGCGTCAGGACAACGAGTCAACTTTGATAAATCAGCAATAACGTTTGGAAAAGACGTGCCTGTCGATCGTCGAGAGATGATCAAGACAAAGTTGAACATTCTTACTGACGGCGGATCAGGGAAGTATCTAGGTATCCCAGAACAGTTACAGGGCTCAAAAGCAGAGGTTTTTGCCTATGTCCAAGAACGTTTAAATCTGCGGATCAATGGCTGGTCGGCCAAATTTCTATCGAGAGGAGGAAAGGAAGTTATGATAAAATCAGTGGCGCAAGCCCTTCCAACATATGTGATGTCCACTTTCCTCCTCCCTAGGACTCTACTTCGAAAACTAGCGAGCTCGATCTCGAATTTCTGGTGGAAAACTAATGAGAATTCTAAAGGGATGCATTGGATAGCTTGGAAAAAGATGTGTCTTCCGAAGAAAGCAGGTGGTATGGGTTTTAAGTCTTACGAAGAGTTTAACAAGGCTTTATTAGCTAAGCAGCTCTGGCGACTATACCGCTACCCAAACTCTTTAGTGGCACGAGTCTTGAAAGGAAAGTACTTTCGTTACTCGAACCCCTTGGAAGCTAGGAAACACTCTCGTCCTTCCTACGGATGGCGCAGTCTATTCAGTGCACAACCTCTATTGGACAAAGGGATGAGACGTACTATAGGAACGGGCGCGCAAACATGGTTTTGGACCGATAAATGGATCCCCGATGAGTCCCCTCGGCGAGTTCACAGTCTAGTCCAGAACCCTAATTGGCATGAGCGCGTCTCAGACTTTATTGACCCCCGATCTGGGCGGTGGAAACTGCATAGGCTCCGCGCCTGCGTAACGGCAGAGGATATCAAACTAATTCTCACCATACAGCCCTCCTTGCGGGGAGTGAAAGATGGCTTCTGTTGGCACTTTACAAATTCGGGTCTGTATACAGTGCGGTCTGGCTATGACATTGCTCGAACTCAATTAGATGCGGATTTGCTGTATACCCAACAACTACCGTCAGTGAACCCACTCAAAGAGAAAGTTTGGAAGCAGAAGACATCCAGTAAGATCCGTCACTTCCTTTGGCAGGCTCTCTCTGGGGCAGTTGCGGTGAATGAACGTCTTGCGCATAGACACCTCCAGCAAGAAAGACAGTGCCCTAGATGTGGCAACAGTGAAGAGACAATAAATCATGTACTATTTACATGCTCGCCGGCTAGACAAGTGTGGGCACTATCAAATATACCAAATCCACCGACAGTTTTTCCTACAGATAACTTCTGGGGCAATATGGATTATCTGTTTTCCAGACTCCCCGATCGACCGGAATTGGAGGAATACACACGGTGTTTTCCATGGATTATTTGGTACCTGTGGAAGGCTCGAAATGCCAAAGTTTTCGACAATGTGGATCGAACACCCCAATCGATAATGGAGTTGGCACGGGCGGAGGCCAACGAATGGTTTCTTGCAAAGGCCTTTATGGCGGGACCTCTACCTCCGCAGAATCAGCTTTTAGTGGAGGAAGACCTGACCCAACAGGCGGTGTTCCGGTGCTTTGTGGACGGCTCGTGGAAAGAGGACGACCCAATGACCGGAGTGGGATGGATCCTGCAGCTCCAAGATGGGACTTCAGACTTATTAGGAGCTAAGGGGATGCGGCGAGTGCTATCACCACTCCATGCAGAAGTGTGTAGCCTTCTTTGGGCTCTGGCAGCTCTGCGCAAATACGAACGGTTTTGTTCGGTTTTTTGCACGGACTCACAGGAGTTGGTGAACATGGTAGAAGATCCAGAAAGTTGGCCCCGCTTCCATCCAGAACTTGAAGAACTGCAAGAGTTACGAAGTTCTTTTCCAGACTTTACACTCACGTACTGTTCCAGGGAAAAGAATGCCAAAGCACACTTCCTCGCGAAGAATGCTCGTACATGCAACTCGATGTTTTCTTATGTTAGCACTTCTATCCCGCATTGGTTCAAAGATGCTTCTGTATTTTTGTAATTGATCAGGATACGTGCGTTCGTGACAAAAAAAAAAAAAAAAAAAAAAAAAAAAAAAGACTAACACTGAGAATTATCAAGACAAAAATGATGTTTAGTGAGACGATGATTAACTTAAAAGTTCACCAACAAGCTAACACAGAGAATTAGCATTGAAGAGTAGATAATTAAAGAATAGGTTCCAGCAAAGATGTAGGTACATAGATAATCTAGAGAACTTTACTAATACTGTTCCTCAAACTTTTCCACACCATGAAAGCAAAACTTTTACTTGAGTATTCCCAGAAATATTCTAATTCTCACCAAGTCACATTATTTCACCCCCAAGTCATATGTTGGTAACATTTAACTCATCAAACATCAACACAAGACAAACATGATAATACAGAGTTTTCTATTTTAAAGTGAGACAAAAAGAAAAGATTTTCAAAATTCAATGTTGAAAAAGTGATAGTCCCTACACAAGCACTCAAAGGATTCATGAAATTTGGAAAGGCTATTTCTGGGTCCCAAATCCTCTCAAATCTTTCTTAAAAAAATCATATTAGTCTCCAATTATATAATTTATCAGTCCCCACTCAGGAAGCATCTCAAGCTATATATAAGACCACTTTGAATTAGCAAAACTTTAAGAAACAATAACCAAACAAAGCCAAGCAAAGCAGAGAGAATAAGAGAGATTTTGATCTAATTCAAAGATTAAAAATATGGCTGCAAATGAGTTACCTTCTTCAGCTCAAGCCTTCCCCGAACAAGTCCTTGGCGGGTTTGTCTCCAGAAAGCTGCTTTTGAACAACCCATCAGACCACAACACTGAACGAGTCCTTACGATTGCACCATCTCCTCTCATAACCCATAAGAACAACCTTAATGGGAATGTCTTGATGCTTCTCTCAGTCCTCATCTGTGGAATCATCTGCTGCATCGGGTTACATTACATCATTCGCTGCGCAGTCAGACGTTCTTCACGTTTCATGATCTCTGATCCTGTCGCCAATATTTCAACACCAAACAGTTCATCAACCAAAGGAATCAGTAAAAAAGCTCTTAAGATGTTCCCGGTTGTGAGTTACTCACCTGAGATGAACTTGTCCGGGCTTGGCGAAGAGTGTGTCATTTGTTTGTCGGATTTTGTTTCTGGTGAAAAGCTCAGGCTGCTACCAAAGTGCAACCATGGGTTCCATGTTCGTTGCATTGACAAGTGGCTTCAACAACATTTGACTTGTCCCAAATGCAGACACTGTCTCGTTGAAACATGCCAGAAGATATTAGGTGATCAAGTGACAGTAACACCAGCAGCAGCACCAACAGAGAGCGTAATCGTCAGGATTGCTCCTGTAGAACCTGAAGGAAGATTAAACACTCTTAGAGAAAGCAACTACATGCCCTGAAACCATCATAAATTCAGGATTTGTTGCTCCAATTAGATAGAAGATTTTAGATCTGAGCACAAGTTATGTCTCTAGCCATAGATTGGTTCCAAAAGAAAACAGAAAAAACTACTTCAATTTTTTTATGTGTTTCTTTTTTGCCTGTAGCACAAAGTGTAAACAGATTACAGAGAGAATATATCTCACTTTGTCAGTAGCATTTTACTGAGTTCATCAAACTTGTCTTTGTTAAGTTAACTTTTTTTCGGTGGAATCTGAATTATACCTATTTATCCATAACCAAAGATTGTTAAGTGCTAGTCTTATAAATCATATGTGTCACAATCAATAGAAAGAACCAAAGACTCACTAGACAGCAAAAATGGTTTCCCGGTAATAAATGCAAGTCTTTACCAGACCTTATCGCCTATATACTTGATAGTGATATGCAAACAGAAATGCATCTATCCACTAGACTCGACCCACTTAATAAACTACCTATATGCCTCTGATGTATTGCGTTTTTGACGCATTCTAACCAATGTTTTCAATGGATTTTCGAGTCTTTTCTATATGTTTAGAGTCTTTTCAGGTTAAAACACGTTTGGATGGAGACTAAGGCAAAAGAGCAAGGAATTGAAGCATATGTGCAGAAAAGTCAGAAGTTTGGCATTCGTTGAGGCACTTTCCACCGATGGATCGAGCTGAAATTTTGCCACAAGATATAAAATTGAGTTATCGTTCATTTGGAAGTGATATGAAGACATTCCAACGGTGCGATCAAAAGTTATTCAAGTTTTAGGGAAGACATGCGAATCTGCCTAAACCGATCGGTTCGCTGGAAAAAGGAAAATTGCAGATTTTCCTATTCCGACTTGGTTTTGTCGTGGATTTCGACCAGCTCGTGATTTTACCTATATTTATGATATTTTAGCCATTATTTAAGAAACACTTTATTTTCTATTCATATTTTTAGTTTTAAGCTTTTGGGAGAAGATCTCTGAACCCTATTGACAATTTGGAGAAGATTTCTAAACCCTTTTACTTATTTATTAATTTCATCATGTTTTCTATGAATTCTTCTTGTGATTTGATTTCTATCATGTCTGAGTAGTTTTCTTATTGGGTTTTAGGGTTTCAAAGGGATTTCAGGGTTTGATTGAATTGATGTTGATTTAGGGACTGATAACTTAGATTCTTCATATAGGTTGTTCTTATTGCTGGAACTTGATTAGCTACCCAGTTTCTGATCTAAGGTTGTTTAACGCATCAAAAGTGTTTGTTTAAATGCCTGAAAGAACCTATATGAGCAAAACATCCCTAGCCAACGAAAGCTGATGTTAGGGTGTTTTGTGAACATATCAAACTTGATTCTAATGCATGTTTAACCTCCTGAATTCAAACGACAGTTTAGGATCTTAGGTTGTTAGACACAGTAATTGATGCTACGACAGTAGATTAATTTGATTTCGTGATTTGAGTTCTAGAACGATTCATAATGCTTTCCTTGACAATTTATCTATTTATAAATCCATGAATCCCTGCAAATTCTCTAATGCCCAATGCTTTTAATTCATAAGTTTACATCGTTTTTATTTGGTTTCTCATTTACATTATTGCATACAACCACCTTTTAAATCATCTTAGCTTAATTTTGATTCATATAGTTTGAAGTGTAGACTTGGTTCTTGTGGATTCGATCCCTACATTACTACAACATTTGTTGTGCACTTGCAGTAGTTTTATTGGGTTAAAACCTGTGTTATCAAGTTTTTGGCGCCGTTGCCGGGGACCAATTGCTTTACCTTCGAATTTTGGGTTGAAGTTTAGTCTAAGATTACTAATAAGTTCTATTTTTGCTTGTTTTGGTTTGTTTCAGGTGTATGCAGAGGAGAAGTGAAAGCTCTGATAACCTGCTTTACTTTGACAACCAGACACTAGGAAGGGTAGAACGAACAAATCGAGCGAACAAGTCGAAACAAGTCACAATGGGTGATAGAGTCGACAATCCACCGGTTACTAGAGCTGATTTTGAGAGGCTACAGGAACAGTTGCAACAATTGCAACAGGTTCAACCTGGTATGGGCGATGCTGACGCGCCTCACACTTTCTTCCAGAATCGCTCTGCGATATGTCCACCTGCTCTCGATAGAAACGATTATCACCTGCATCCACAGATGATCGGATTGGTGAAGAACTACACATTCCATGGGTTACCTGCTGAAAACCCAATGGACCATATAGAGAACTTTGAGGAGATTTGCAGCACTACTAGGGCAAATGGAGTTCCTGAGGACTGGATTAAATGCAAGCTATTCTCTTTCTCTCTGGCGGATAAAGCCTCTAGATGGCTTAAGTCTCTACCTCCTGCATCTCTGACAACTTGGGATCAATGCAGAGATGCATTCTTGGATAATTTCTACACCAAGTCTAAGACAACCTCCCTGAGGAACAAGATCGTCTCTTTCCAACAGTTTCAGGGGAGTCATTTGGTGAAGCTTTTGAGAGATTCAAGGAGTATCACAGAGAATGCCCTCATCATGGGTTTTCAGAAAAGCAACTAATCAGTATCTTCTTTGATGGAGTTGACAAGGACTCAAGGGACCAATTCAATGCTGCAAGCAATGGAAACTTCATGACCAGGAGTGAGAAATCAGCATACGAGTTGTTTGAGAACATGGCTGCAAGTTCTAACAACTACTCTTCTGAGTATGACAGGTCAAAGCGTGTTAGCAGCGTTGAGTCTCGGAAGTATGATGAGCTCAATGAGAGGTACAATCAGTTGCTGAAGCAGAGTCAAAAGAATGTACACTTTTGTGAAGAAGGGATTGATGAGCAACAAGAGGTCAACTATGTGAATGAACATGGTTTCGTGCAAAATCCGGGTTTTCAGAAAAACTTTTCACAGAGTTTTCAACAGAAACCGTTCGTGCAAAATCAGGGCGTCCAGAATTTTTCATCTGTGCAAAATTCGGGCGTGAATAATTTTTCACAAGGTTTTCAGAAACAGTTCGTGCAAAATCCGGGTCAGAACGAGTTTCAGGGTGGATTTCAGCAGAATCAGCCATTCAATAACTTTCAGCCAACAACTCATCCCTCTCAAGAAACCAAGCTGGAGATTCTTATGCATCAACTCTTACTCAACCAACAGAAAACTTCTAATGAGATAAATGTCAAAGTGGATAGTATGTATAATGATCTGCATGGTAAGATTGAAGCTCTCTCTACTCATGTGAAGAAGCTTGACACTCAGGTAGCTCAAATCTCAGAAGCCTCCAAGCGAGTTGAGACAAATCCTAGAGAGTGTAATGTGATATTAGTGCAGAGTGAGATGGAGATGAAGACTATCCCAACACCGGTTACAGAAGAGAAAGAAGAGGAAGTTGCAGAATCATTACCATACATCCCTACAATCCCATATCCTCAAAGACTGAAATACGAGGTTGATGAAAAGAAGCTGATTGAGTTCAATAAGATGGTGAAAGATCTTTCTCCTGATATTTCGTTTGAAGATGCATATAGAGCTGATCCTGCATATCGCGAGTTTTCTAGAGAAACCAATAAAGATCTCACAGTTGTTAAGGCTCTCTTTGTTGAAGCAAGAAAAATACCATCTCATATGAAGATATTACGCAAGGTAGAAGACCCTGGGAAGTTTGTTGTTCCATGCTCTATTTCAGGAGTTGAATTTAAAGAATCTCTTTGTGATTCTGGGTCTTCCATAAACCTCATGTCTAAGGCTATTGCAGAGAAGCTTGGGATTGATATGAAACCTGCTCGGATATCTCTCAAGTTTGCAGACTCTTCCATCAAGATTCCACAAGGCACCATTCATGATTTACCTGTTCTAGTAGGAAATTGCCTTGTTCCAACTGATTTTCAGGTGGTGGAGATGAGCAAAGATCCTGATATGCCATTGATTCTTGGAAGACCGTTTATGGCAACAGTAGGTGCAGTTGTAGATTTGCCTAATGAAAGAGTCTCGTTCTCTTATATTGACAAGAAGGTCTTCTACAAAGTTATACCCACTAATGAAGCAGGCAGGCTAGCGTCTTGTGTTGCCATTATCAATGAGGAGAAGCTGTCAGTCGAGACAAAGAGAGAACCTGATGATAAGCTTGAGGTTAAGGAAGTCTTAGATGGAGACCCTCCTATCACTACAAAAAAGACCAGTCAAAAGAACAAGGGCAAAGAGAAGATACAGAGCAAAGGGATCAAGGGTGATTCTCATATGACATTGGTACCTCAAAGATGTGTTGGAGACACAATCGAGTATAAGGTGAAGTGCAATGGAACTTCGAATCCTTTCGCCAAGGTTAAAGCTATTATCACTTCTGAGTTGAAAGAGAAAGGTGAAGAAGTTGTGAAAGGAATGTTGAAAAAGGTTTTGAAGCTGAAGTTTACTGATTGGGGAGCTTGTTGTGGAGCAAGTTCTCATGCTCATTTTCCGGATTAATCCATGATGCCGAAGTCAAGCTAATGACTTAAAATAAGCGCTTAGTGGGAGGCAACCTACTGGTAAGTTTTCTGAAAAAAAAAAAAAAAAAAAAAAAAAAAACGTGCACCGGCGGACTACTCGAGGATCGATCTGCACAGGTAAGTTTTTTTTTCAAATTTAAGTTTTTTTTTTTACAAATTTAGATTTTTTTTCCCGAAAAAAAAAAAAAAAAAAAAAAAAAATGCGGACTACCTGGGGATCGATCTGCCCAGGTGAGTTTTTCAGAAATTTTTTTTTTAACTTTTTCATTTTCGATAAAAAAAAAAAAAAACCTGAAAAAAAAAAAAAAAAAAAAAATCTTTTTATTTTATTTTCTTTTGAGTCTGTTTATGCATTTTTCTTGATTTATTTTCACACCGAGACGGTGTGAAGTAAGTCTGGGGGAGGGTTTTCATCAATTACTAACACAATTTTTCTTTGTTTTGTTTCTCTTGAGTCATTTTGATGTTTTTCTTAAGTCAGTTCAAGTCGTTTTATTGAGTCAAGAGTATTATGGTCAGGAAACTATGATGTAATATATTTCTTTGTTTAATTGACTTCCTACTTTTAGTGACCATTGCTGCAGAATGAGTTCGCTTTCCAACTAATGGAAAATCCAAAGGCTGACTAGTTAACTAGAGATGTTCCTCGTTTCCGGTAAAGTCCACTAAACTGAGCTAATTGCACTTTCATTGGAATGATTGGTGTCCATAGAACTTGATTCCTCGTTCGTACTTGACAAATGCACCTTTGGTGAAAAGTGATGGTACTCCTCTTCCCCTTTGATCTCCCTTAAGAGCAGTGCAAAAGTCCGCATGACCCTGTCTCCTCACAAGGAACAACACTAGTGATGCGCTGTTCTAAAATATATACTTGTATATATATACGATGGAAAACGAGCCTGTCTCCTCACAAGGAACAACAGTAGTGAGCTTACAACCCTGTCTCCTCACAAGGAACAACAGTAGTGAGCGCCGTTATGAGGACTTACAAAAAAGGGTATTGAACAGATTAAATCTGGGGGAGAGAAAGAGTACCAAAGGTTGATTGGGTGATTTGTCATGGTATTGTACGGGAATGAATCTAGAAGGTTCTTGGCACTGAAATTTCTGATGAAGCTAGCGATGATGAATTGTGGAAAATACTGCGAAATGAACGAATGAATTTGGAAAGCTGAGAAAAGTCTAAGGAGAACTACATGGTGGTTCGTTAGGGATTGTTTTGCAGTGTGTGGATTACGAATTTAGAGATCATTAAACGTTTCAAAAGAGAAGATGAGTTTCCGCGTTTTCAAACCTCTTTCACAGGTTTAGACATCTGTTTTGCTTGAGGGCAAGCAAAAGGCTAAGTCTGGGGGAATTGATGTATTGCGTTTTTGACGCATTCTAACCAATGTTTTCAATGGATTTTCGAGTCTTTTCTATATGTTTAGAGTCTTTTCAGGTTAAAACACGTTTGGATGGAGACTAAGGCAAAAGAGCAAGGAATTGAAGCATATGTGCAAAAAAGTCAGAAGTTTGGCATTCGTTGAGGCACTTTCCACCGATGGATCGAGCTGAAATTTTGACACAAGATATAACATTGAGTTATCGTTCATTTGGAAGTGACATGAAGACATTCCAACGGTGAGATCAAAAGTTATTCAAGTTTTAGGGAAGACATGCGAATCTGCCTAAACCGATCGGTTCGCTGGAAAAAGGAAAATTGCAGATTTTCCTATTCCGACTTGGTTTTGTCGTGGATTTCGACCAGCTCGTGATTTTACCTATATTTATGATATTTTAGCCATTATTTAAGAAACACTTTATTTTCTATTCATATTTTTAGTTTTAAGCTTTTGGGAGAAGATCTCTGAACCCTATTGACAATTTGGAGAAGATTTCTAAACTCTTTTACTTATTTATTAATTTCATCATGTTTTCTATGAATTCTTCTTGTGATTTGATTTCTATCATGTCTGAGTAGTTTTCTTATTGGGTTTTAGGGTTTCAAAGGGATTTCAGGGTTTGATTGAATTGATGTTGATTTAGGGACTGATAACTTAGATTCTTCATATAGGTTGTTCTTATTGCTGGAACTTGATTAGCTACCCAGTTTCTGATCTAAGGTTGTTTAACGCATCAAAAGTGTTTGTTTAAATGCCTGAAAGAACCTATATGAGCAAAACATCCCTAGCCAACGAAAGCTGATGTTAGGGTGTTTTGTGAACATATCAAACTTGATTCTAATGCATGTTTAACCTCCTGAATTCAAACGACAGTTTAGGATCTTAGGTTGTTAGACACAGTAATTGATGCTACGACAGTAGATTAATTTGATTTCGTGATTTGAGTTCTAGAACGATTCATAATGCTTTCCATGAATCCATGCGAATTCCCTAATGCCCAATGCTTTTAATTCATAAGTTTACATCGTTTTTATTTGGTTTCTCATTTACATTATTGCATACAACCACCTTTTAAATCATCTTAGCTTAATTTTGATTCATATAGTTTGAAGTGTAGACTTGGTTCTTGTGGATTCGATCCCTACATTACTACAACATTTGCTGTGCACTTGCAGTAGTTTTATTGGGTTAAAACCTGTGTTATCAGCCTCAAAACCGTTCCACACACATGAGTCATAAGGATAGCAAATACCACATGATTCTTCATCCCAATGATAACGAAATCACATCTGCCAAGTTAAGTGAAATGTTTATGTGAAAAAATCAGACCTAAAAGCTAGTTTGGAGGATGCATAGTCTTGTAAGATATCTCAATCATCAGTCAAGTGAATAAACATATCATATGGGACATACCTATGCCAAAATAAACTATCGAAAGTGTCGACAAATAAATACCATCCCAGTTGAGAGATTTTTATTCATAGGCAACACACCAAAATCTAAAACTGAGGGAATGGAGCAAGATAAGTGATAAATCCTTCACATCCATCCAACAAAACGCCGTTAACTTACAATTATATTCACCACAAGCATCTCCAACTCTGATCTGACAATTGACACCAATTACCATGTTGATGCTTATCAAATTGTCTCAAGAACATTGACTAGATGTTCTACACTTACTCTACTAAGCTTCTTTTCTCCACAACAAGTGCACATATAAGTATTTACATCAGCAAGTGCAAGATATTACCGTGATAATTGAATTTAGGAAAAGATAAGGCTATCAATTCAGATCTACTCAGTGCTTCTCATAGTAAGAAAATAGAAGAAAAACTACAAACCTGGCCTACTTTGATTCTATCTATGATTAAAAGAAATACATGGAGTGAACAACTTGATATACCACTTGATATCTTAATCGTTTTCATAGATTCTCCAAATATGAAAAACTCGGAATCCTGATAACTTAGTGACTCAAAAACCAGCTAAACAAGCTGGAATCCACAACCCATTTAAAAACTACTATTAACTGGTTTAGTTAAGGACCATATGTTCTAACTACAAGATTTTGGAGATCCTGCAGTTTTAAAAAGAGCAACATGTCATAAACAAGGTTATCAAAACAAAACAAAAACTAATGATGGTTCAGATAAGGCTCAAGATCCTAGGCATTTTTTATTGGATGGGATATTAATAAAATGTTGAAAATCTCAATTAATAAACACTGCCTGACTAAAAAAAGTGAGAGTTAATAGTAATTGAGGTTGTGCATAAAAAAGAAGGGTTAATGGTTAATCATAAAAGAATGTGGTTTTAAGTACACCTTTTCAATTTGCTTAAGTAATGCAAGAGCTAATGGTCTAGAACAGTTCAACTCTCTCAACAATAGAGGCTGTCTAGAAATTTTCCTTGAATTTACTAGTGGAGCAACCATTATACATCAATACAATTACTATATAGTTATATAATGAAACATAAAAGATGTTCAAACAGAAAAAGATGAAGAAAAGCTAATTCCCATTGCAATTATTATAATGATCTTTTAGTGGGGAGAGTTACCTGTTACTAAAACTAAGAGTGTATGTAATTTAGTAAATACAGAAGTACTAGAAAATAGTATCCTAGTGCTTTAATAAAATCTCGTCTACTTAACCTCAATCAATAAGATTGATCCATGTCTAAACTTTTTTTTGTAATATAATACATACAGTAGCTATAAAAAATTCAGAACTATGCTAATAATATAATAGAGAAAAGTTTGTCCGCATACCATTCTAAAGAAAACGTGTTGCTGCCTCAATAGGCTCTGCCTATTCATCCTTGCACCAAAATGAAGTTCTCTACATTATCAAGAGAGAAAGAAAAAAAGATTTAGTAGGATCAATGAATAAACAGATATTTACTTCAAAGTTTACCAAACTAACACTGAGAATTATCAAGACAAAACAAGATATTTAGTATGAACGATGAACAAATAGATATTTACTTGAAAGTTTACCAAACTAACACTGAGAATTATCAAGACAAAAAAAGATATTTACTTGAAAGTTTACGACAAGACTAACCCTGAGAATTATCAAGACAAAAATGATATTTAGTGAGACGATGATTTACAAAAGTTCGCCAAAAAACTAACACTGAGAATTGCATTGAACATCATTAAGTATATATCATGAATGCATCCAGCAAAACTCTTACTTGAGTGTTCCCATAAATATTCGAATCAGACCAAGTCACATTATTTCACCCCAAGTCCCGTGAATTCATCTCCATATGTTGGTAACATTTCATTTCACTTGTCAAAAATCAACACAATACAAACATGATAAAACAGAGTTTTCTATTTCAAAGCGAGACAAAAAGCAATGATTTCCAAATTCAATGTTGAAAAAGTGATAGTCCCTACACAAGTATCTTGTGGGGCAAAAATGCACAATCAACACTCAAGGATTCATGAAATTTAGAAAAGCTCTTTCTGGGTCCCAAATCCTCTCAAATCTTTCTTAAACAAATCTTATTAGTTCCCACTCAGTAAGCATCTCAAGCTATATATAAGACCACTTTCAATTACTCAAAACTTATAGAGAAACAATAATCAAACAAAGCCAAGCAAAGCAGAGAGAAGAGAGACTTTGATCTAAAGCTTTTTCAAAGATTAAAAAAGATGTCTGCAAATGAGTTACCTTCTTCAGCTCAAGCCTTCAAAGAACAAGTCCTTGGCGGTTTTGTCTCTAGAAAGCTGCTTTCGAACAACCCATTAGACCACAACACTGAACGAGTCCTTACAATTGCACCATCTCCTCTCATAACACATAAGAACAACCTTAATGGGAATGTTTTGATGCTTCTCTCAGTCCTCATCTGTGGAATCATCTGCTGCATCGGGTTACATTACATCATTCGTTGCGTAGTCAGGCGTTCTTCCCGTTTCATGATCTCTGATCCTATCTCTGCTCTTTCAACACCACAAGGTTCATCAAACAAAGGAATCAAGAAGAAAGTTCTTAGGATGTTCCCGGTCGTGAGTTACTCACCTGAGATGAACCTGTCGGGGCTTGGCGAAGAGTGCGTCATTTGTCTGTCGGATTTTGTTTCTGGTGAAAAGCTCAGGCTCCTCCCTAAGTGCAACCACGGTTTCCATGTTCGTTGCATTGACAAGTGGCTTCAACAACATTTGACTTGTCCCAAATGCAGACACTGTCTTGTTGAAACATGCCAGAAGATCGTAGGTGACTTCAATCCAGCTGATCAAGTGACGGTAACACCAGCAGAAGCACCAACAGAGAGCGTCATCATCAGGATTGATCCACTAGAACCTGAAGGAAGAGTAAACACTCTTAGAGAAACTAGCAATTCATGTTTATAGCCACAGGGTGGTTCCAAAAGAAACAGGATACTTCAATTTTTTTATGTCTTTCTTTTTTGCGTGTCGCACAAAGTGTATACAGAGAGAATATATTTCACTTTTCAGTAACATATCACTTAGTTCATCAAACTTCTCTTTGCGAAAGTATTTTTTTGGTGAAATGAGAATTATGCATTCTTATCCAAAAACATTATTAGACTGATAAGTGCTAGTCATCTTATTCTTGTGTGTCAGAAGCACTAGAACGAACAAATGGTTTCCCTTAATGAATACAAAGGTATTTCTTGAAGAAGCAGACTTTAGTCTACGCGATGCAATTACAGTCATGATCTCGTATATGATTGATAGTTACAAATGCACGAAGGTCGTGAATAAAAATACATATATCCACTTGACTCGACCCATTTTATAAACTACCTATAGGCCTCAAAGCCATTCCACACAAATGAGTCATCAGGATAGCAAATACCACATGATTCTTCTTAACGAAATCAACTCTGCCATAGGAAAGTTATATGCATAGATCACACACCAAATTCTAAAAGTGAGGGTATCAAGCAAAGTAAGTGAGAAATCTTTCACCTCCATCAAACAAAACATGATTAAATATCCAATTCTTCTTATCACAAGCATCAACAACTTTAGTCTGATAGTTGATACCAATTACCATGTTGATGCGTCGAAATTTACCCACACGACATCTAATCAAATTGCCTCAAAGGTCAAAAACACTGTCTAGATGTTATATACTTACTCTGTTAAGCTTCTTTTCTCCATGTTCTCACCTTAGGTATGTACACTAGCTAGAGCAAGATACTACCGTGATAACTGAACTGAGGGAAGGCTAAGCCTAACAAAGTCGGTGCTATCTAGTATATGAAAACAGAAGAACAGCTACAAACTTGGCCTAGTTTTGATTTTATCTCTATGATTAAAAAAATCATGCAAATAGAAAAGAATACATGGAGTGATCAACTTGTTATCTTAGTCGTTTTCATAGATTCTCCAAATACGAAACTCGGAATCCTGATAACTTAGTGATTCAAAAACCAGCTAAAAAAGCTGTACAAAACTACTAGCTTAGATAAGGACCACATGTTGTAACTATGAGGTTTTGGAGTCTTGCAGTTTAAAAGGCTGCAAAATGCATAAACAAGATTATCAAAACAACAAGTCATAAACAAATAAGGATTACGATCCTAGGCATTTGTGATTGGATGGGATATAAATAAAGTGTTAAAAAGTTCTATTAATAATCACTGCCAACTAAAAAGCGACAATTTAATAGTAATTGAGGTTGTGCACAAAAAAGAAGGGTTATTGGTTAATAACAGAAGACTGGTTTACAGGTAGCATATGTTCATTAGTTACACATCTGAGGGATATCAGATGGTATCAGATCATAACCAGTAATAGGCCGTTAAGAGTGTGAAAATTGTAACAACAAAGTGTTGTAAGTACAAATTTTCTGCGATAAATAGCGGATTTAGCTTACTGCAACAGCTAATGGTCTAAAATTGAAACAGTGATTCCCTTGCAACTATTATAATGTTCTTTTGGTTGCTAAGAACTATTTATCTTTTAACAACGTAAAAAGGTAAAACAGTATGTAAATACAGAAGTACTAGAGGACAATGGTAGCTTTGAAAGATAATGTTTCAAAATAGTATGGTAGTGCTTTAAGAAAATCTCGGCCACTTGTTGGACTAAAGACCTCAATCAAATAAGATAGATTCATGTCTAAACTTTTTGTAATTTAATAAATATAGTAGCTTTATACTATTCAAAATTAGGCTAAAAATATAATGGAGAAAAGTTAGTCGACATACCGTTATAAAGTGAACGAGCTGTTACACTATAGGATGTGCCTATTCATCCAAGCACAAAATGAAGGTTCTCTGCATTATCAAGAGAAGAAAGATATTTAGGAACAATGAACAAATAGATATTTACTTGAAAGTTCAGCAAAAGACTAACCAAAAGATATTAGTCTGATGGTGAACAAATAGATATTTACTCTGCATAGTCAAGAAAGAGGGAGAGGAAGATATTTAGCAGGAAAGATATTTCAATAAAAAGTTAGCCAAAATACAACACACTGAGAATTAGCATTGAAGAGTAATGATTAAGATTGGTTCCACCAAGGAAAGTCACAGATTGAACATCAGTAATAGTAAATAGATTATTAAGAGACAGGACTAATGCTATCTATTTCAGTATATCCAGTTTCTACCAAAAGAGAACTTTAATTATAATGTTCCTGAAACTTTGTCATGGCCTTTCATATCCATTTTCACAACATGGATGAATCCAGCAAAACTCTAACTTGAGTATTTCCCAGAAATATTCCAATTCTCACCAACTCGCGTTATCTCACCCCAACTAAAATACATATGATTAGAGATAACAAGGATAAGTATTGATTCATGATATGTTGGTAACATTTTACTGGAGTCATTCAAAAAAATACAGTGAATGGCCAATTTACTTTGTATGATGTTTCTATCTGCAACTTTTTCAATTTTCACATCACAATTCTTGTTACTCCTGCAGTTTATAAGTCATGACATTCAAAATAATTTGATTAAAAAGTGAATAGGTATCAAATTAAGATATTCCAAGCAAAAGAATCATTATAGCATAATAAAATAAAGAGTAAACTTTATTTGCTTTTAAGAAGGAACCAGAAAATTGACCACCACCTGTTTGTTGTCCCAGTTAAAATGGCACAGACAAAAGAAAAAAAGGAATCCTTTTCCAAGTGAGTCTGGTAAGAAAAGATAGAAAAGAGGCATCTCCTACCTTCTATGTAACATCAACTTTTCATCCCAAAGGTACCTAATCTTACCAAATCTAATGTTCTTACTAAACCAACTATAAGCAAGTAGTAAGAAAACAATGTTCTACAAGAGAAAGCACCTTTCAAAGAATCTTGCTTTGATTTGGGAGCTACATGAAAAAGAAAAAAATTGATACTAGATTCATTTTCTGAATCCCTTTAACACGACTATTTTAACCAATTTGCAACCAATGAAAGATGATATCTCATAAAGCAAACAAAAAAAAAGAATCATTTTCTATTTGTTCATTTCGTGGGACCAATTGCTTTAGCTCTGATTTAAAACAAAGGTAATGTAAAGAGAAAGAGATAAAAACTATTTAGAAAAAGAAGCAAGAGCTAAAATACTAATGCTATGAGAGTGATCTTTATTGATAAAAGTAGCCTTTAACAATAATGAATTTGTCCTTTTGGTTTGCTCTATGGACAGCTTGAGTTACTACAGATGGGGTGGATTCCTGTTCCCCAAACATAGTAGAATTCACTAAATGGAAATATTTCATCCGTACATATCTAAAACCACAAAACTTTTTAATATCCACCACTGTTAAAAAGTAGCAAAAAGGGAAAGAAAACAAACAAAAAAAGTTACATCAACCCTCGCTTACTTTTCTATATTATACACTATATCAAGGTGATGCCTGAAACCAAGCTAACCAATGATAGATGAGACACATATATCACCAGAACAGACCTATCTAAGGAACCTAGACCCTCACTAATCAAGAACAAGAAATTTCAGAGGAAGCCTCAGAAAACTCGATCTCTTGAACACCATAACTCAAAAAAGAAACCATATATCACATATGAATCTAATGTATGTGGCATGAAAAGCATATATTAGAAGCTCTAACACCAAGGAACAATGAGATCTCAGTAAAATGAGCCAGGAGATATTATATGAATGTTGTTATCTAAAAGATAAGGAAAGTTTGTGGCTGCTTCAGTAAAAGCTCATGGGTCCCTGGAAGCAATTCTAAGAGTTTTGATTTGCTAAAGCCACAGCCACATGGCACTACCATTGCAGCAACTGGTATGATTGACCCCATTTTTCTATAGCAAAAGCATATTAAGCAGCAAATGATTTAAATAAAATAAGACACTAAAAGGTAAAGGAACTTACTGTATGGTTGATCTTTATAGCTTAAAATATTTCAAAAAGCGATTCCTCATTAAAATATCTAAAAGACAAATTGAAATCTTACCTTTCCTCTATATAAACAAGCTTCAACAAAAAATCCTAGTAAACCACAACATCTATCTTAAAACTAAGTTATCATGTCTACTGCTAATTCTATTCCCACCATGAAACAAGCTCAGATCTTTCAAGAAATCCTTGGAAGTTCTTACTCAAGAAGATTACTATTTCATACCCGTGTTCAATCACCAACTCCGGCGCCATCAGCGTATGCAGGTGATAACAACTTTGATGCAAATGTTGTGATGGTCCTATCAGTCCTCTTATGTGCACTTGTTTGCTCACTTGGACTGAATTCTATAATAAGATGTGCTTTGAGGTGCTCCAATTTAGTACCACCAGAAGCTGGTGACAACCACGCAGTTGGCTTGACCAACACAGGAGTCAAACGAAAAGCCTTGAAGAGATTCCAGACAGTAAGTTACTCTCCTGATTTGAATCTGCCTGGCCTAGATACCGAGTGTGCCATATGTCTCTCAGAGTTTGTATCCGAAGAGCGTGTGAAGCTGCTGCCAACATGCCACCACGGATTCCATGTCCGGTGTATAGACAAATGGCTCAGTTCACACTCGTCCTGTCCGACCTGCAGGCACTGCCTCATCGAAACCTGCGAGAAGATTGCTGACTGCGGCCAGACAAGCTCGTCAAACTCTATTCAACCACCACAAGACAGCATCATTGTGCAAATAGCACCACTAGAACCGGAAAGATGGATACGCTGTTTTAGGTGAACAACTAGTCACCTAGATATAGTAGCAGTTATGTTTAAAACCCGATTGAACTACTATGTATTTAGAATGAGTCGAGATCACAAGCGGTCTACAATTCAAAACAAGTTTAGCATTTTCACTATAAAGTTGTAAATATTACGGAAATGTTATTTTCTTCATATATTGATCTCTTAAATGTTTAAATTTCATAATTACCTGCCAATGAAAAGTGTTAGATAACAACCAATTTTACTCTAAAACTGAAAAATATAAAATTCAAAAAACCAATGTGCAGGTTGATGAGAAGACAATTCACTTAGAAAATTAGTTTCTTTGAGGTGGCCAATACACTCGATCAACTAAGAGAAATGTCTCAATCTCAGCATTATGAAAATTCAAAGTTATAAAAGTCAGGCTCTACCACTAGCTTGTTTATACTAATCATCATAAGTGTTAATGCCCTGTTACGTAAAACATATAATGCAGCTTTCCAGGAGTAGAAGAACTTTTTGTTAAAAATTAAGCTAATGTCAAGGCCCACAAAACATGCATTTGTATAATTCACCAAACAGAGAACGAGCACGAATCCACCAAAAGGTCAAATCAAATGATATTTAAAGAGATGCGGTTCGATGTTATACTAACCACGTGAAGAGAATGATAAAAGGAAATGAGTAACCTCAGTAACTCAACAACCAGCATTTGTACTCTCGAATACCTAGATCCGTTTCACCAAATCAAAATCATCAGAAATGGTTTATAAAGAGCTGAAATCAATCACTAAACTGTTGAAAAAAAACAGTGAATGTAACGGTAGTCTAGAACTAAATAGAAAGCCTAGTAACACTCGAATAACTCGCTAAACAATAGAGCAAAATAACTACTCCCTCCGTTGCAAAATAGTTGTCATTCTACCTTTTATTTTTTGTTTCAAATTAGTTGTCATTTTATATTTTCAATGCATATTTTGGTTTTAAATTCTAAATTTAACCTCAAGCCTAATGAAGAATATCAAGAGTTACACTCATTTTTAAGGGTTAAACAGAAATTTTAATATGTTTTCTTAATATGCATGAAACAATCTAGAATGACAACTATTTTGCAACGGAGGGAGTAATACGCTGCTTCAAAAAACACCCAAAAGAATCAACTCAGGGTCATATTACACACAACAAGAGAGAGACAGGTACCAATCAAATACCAATATCAGTTTCACTAAATCAAAGGTCACGGAAATGGATTACGAAGAGCTAAAAAATGTGAAATTAATCACTTCACACTGAAAAAGCAGTAAATTTAGTAGTACTCTAGAACTTTAGAATTTTAAAGACAAAATTGACCATCAAATTTATTAGTAATTACAGAAAATACCATTAACCCTAAATCTAAATACTATCTTCTTCTTCTCCGACTCCATTTTTTCTCGAATCTTCACTCGAATCTTCTCTTTGAACCTTCCAAAAACCTGTCTAATTCATTTGATGGTTTAAAGAAAATTCATTTGCTAAATCATCTTATCCTCTGAAAAGCGTTTCTCCATTAATATACAAGAAACTGTATTATCTGGGGTTCGAACCCCAAACCTGGTGTTTGATGAATGGGATTATGGGACTGCAAATTAAACCAGTTTATTGTGCATCATCTGATTTATGTCTTGCATGATTGCGGTTAAGATTGCGACTTGTAAAACCGCGTTCATGTGATCTACAAATGGATTACATATCTTAGAAACATAGAGTCCACTTTCTCTGTTTAGCCAATTCCTATCTCTGCTTCTTCAATGGTTGCTTAGTGAATAATACCATTATGTTTATAAGACAGTAAACATGATTTTTAAGTGGCTTACTCTATAACCTGTGGATGATTTGTATATAATATTCATTAGGATCTTTCAATGGTTGTAACAGATTATAATTACACTCACAAATAGTTAAAAACACACTAAAAATCAAGCATCACTAGTTAATTGATAGTAGCAACAAAATCATGAAGCAACAATACATATTTTAAAAACAAAAACTGGTAAAGTACATAAAAACTGAGAATAACAAAACAAGCTTCGATATAGTTTATGTCTGAGATTGAATCTTGACGAGTTCAGATTTGGACAAGTCTAGTTGTTTTTGAGCATTGGTTTTTGCTTTCTCTGATGTTGTGAGGAAGAAGAGGTTTCCGTTTTGTTGGTAAACGCGTCGTGAAGAAGAAAGATTGCTTAATTCATCTAACGAAACTTCGTGCCTTTTGATTTCCTTCTCTAGCTGAAACTCTCGAGTAGAGGAAGAAGAAGACGCCATTGTTTTTCTTACGGCTGCGTAAAATTTCTTTAGGTTTCTTGAATAATCTTAATCTGAAGATTGAACCTGTCGGGGCTTGGCGAAGAGTGCGTCATTTGTCTGTCGGATTTTGTTTCTGGTGAAAAGCTCAGGCTCCTCCCTAAGTGCAACCACGGTTTCCATGTTCGTTGCATTGACAAGTGGCTTCAACAACATTTGACTTGTCCCAAATGCAGACACTGTCTTGTTGAAACATGCCAGAAGATCGTAGGTGACTTCAATCCAGCTGATCAAGTGACGGTAACACCAGCAGAAGCACCAACAGAGAGCGTCATCATCAGGATTGATCCACTAGAACCTGAAGGAAGAGTAAACACTCTTAGAGAAACTAGCAATTCATGTTTATAGCCACAGGGTGGTTCCAAAAGAAACAGGATACTTCAATTTTTTTATGTCTTTCTTTTTTGCGTGTCGCACAAAGTGTATACAGAGAGAATATATTTCACTTTTCAGTAACATATCACTTAGTTCATCAAACTTCTCTTTGCGAAAGTATTTTTTTGGTGAAATGAGAATTATGCATTCTTATCCAAAAACATTATTAGACTGATAAGTGCTAGTCATCTTATTCTTGTGTGTCAGAAGCACTAGAACGAACAAATGGTTTCCCTTAATGAATACAAAGGTATTTCTTGAAGAAGCAGACTTTAGTCTACGCGATGCAATTACAGTCATGATCTCGTATATGATTGATAGTTACAAATGCACGAAGGTCGTGAATAAAAATACATATATCCACTTGACTCGACCCATTTTATAAACTACCTATAGGCCTCAAAGCCATTCCACACAAATGAGTCATCAGGATAGCAAATACCACATGATTCTTCTTAACGAAATCAACTCTGCCATAGGAAAGTTATATGCATAGATCACACACCAAATTCTAAAAGTGAGGGTATCAAGCAAAGTAAGTGAGAAATCTTTCACCTCCATCAAACAAAACATGATTAAATATCCAATTCTTCTTATCACAAGCATCAACAACTTTAGTCTGATAGTTGATACCAATTACCATGTTGATGCGTCGAAATTTACCCACACGACATCTAATCAAATTGCCTCAAAGGTCAAAAACACTGTCTAGATGTTATATACTTACTCTGTTAAGCTTCTTTTCTCCATGTTCTCACCTTAGGTATGTACACTAGCTAGAGCAAGATACTACCGTGATAACTGAACTGAGGGAAGGCTAAGCCTAACAAACTCGGTGCTATCTAGTATATGAAAACAGAAGAACAACTACAAACTTGGCCTAGTTTTGATTTGATCTCTATGATTAAAAAAATCATGCAAATAGAAAAGAATACATGGAGTGATCAACTTGTTATCTTAGTCGTTTTCATAGATTCTCCAAATACAAAACTCGGAATCCTGATAACTTAGTGATTCAAAAACCAGCTAAAAAAGCTGTTAAAAAACTACTAGCTTAGATAAGGACCACATGTTGTAACTATGAGGTTTTGGAGTCTTGCAGTTTAAAAGGCTGCAAAATGCATAAACAAGATTATCAAAACAACAAGTCATAAACAAATAAGGATTACGATCCTAGGCATTTGTGATTGGATGGGATATAAATAAAGTGTTAAAAAGTTCTATTAATAATCACTGCCAACTAAAAAGCGACAATTTAATAGTAATTGAGGTTGTGCACAAAAAAGAAGGGTTATTGGTTAATAACAGAAGACTGGTTTACAGGTAGCATATGTTCATTAGTTACACATCTGAGGGATATCAGATGGTATGAGATCATAACCAGAAATATGCCGTTAAGAGTGTGAAAATTGTAACAACAAAGTGTTGTAAGTACAAATTTTCTGCGATAAATAGCGGATTTAGCTTACTGCAACAGCTAATGGTCTAAAATTGAAACAGTGATTCCCTTGCAACTATTATAATGTTCTTTTGGTTGCTAAGAACTATTTATCTTTTAACAACGTAAAAAGGTAAAACAGTATGTAAATACAGAAGTACTAGAGGACAATGGTAGCTTTGAAAGATAATGTTTCAAAATATAATGCCCTGTTACGTAAAACATATAATGCAGCTTTCCAGGAGTAGAAGAACTTTTTGTTAAAAATTAAGCTAATGTCAAGGCCCACAAAACATGCATTTGTATAATTCACCAAACAGAGAACGAGCACGAATCCACCAAAAGGTCAAATCAAATGATATTTAAAGAGATGCGGTTCGATGTTATACTAACCACATGAAGAGAATGATAAAAGGAAATGAGTAACCTCAATAACTCAACAACCAGCATTTGTACTCTCGAATACCAAGATCCGTTTCACCAAATCAAAATCATCAGAAATGGTTTATGAAGAGCTGAAATCAATCACTAAACTGTTGGAAAAAAAACAGTGAATGTAACGGTAGTCTAGAACTAAAGAGAAAGCCTAGTAACACTCGAATAACTCACTAAACAATAGAGCGAAATAACTAAAACGCTGCTTCGAAAAACACCCAAAAGAATCAACTCAGGGTCATATTACACACAACAAGAGAGAGACAGGTACCAATCAAAATACCAATATCAGTAAAAGCTCACGAAGAGCTAAAAATGTGAAATTAATCACTTAACATTGAAAAAAGCAGTAAATTTAGTAGTACTCTAGAACTATACAGACCTACTAATGAGACAACTCAAGTAACTCACTAAACAACACACGCTGCTTCGAAGATCCACACAGGGTCAGATTACACACAACAATACAGATATAGGAATGATTAACAAAGCTAAGACATAAGGCATTTCAGAAAAAAAGTGATACTTTGGACCTCATACACATTTCATCAATAAATGATAAATCTTCAAATAAAGAAATCAAATAAACCCTAGATAACCAAACCGGTGAAATCTTTAACATCAACCAAAGAAGATTATCTTTCAAACACATTACACTCATCGAGATCAAAACAATGAACAACAAGTACACAGACCCAAAATAAAAATCACATTTTTTCGCTATAATCAAATCAGTGGAATCTCAATTACCTGATGAAACTGCACGAAATACACATAATAATGCTGGGTAAGAGGTAGATTTCTTACCTTGAAAGACGAATTTGCGATTTTCCCAGAGAGATCCTCTTTGTTTGGTGCCAATGGATTTCAGGAAGCTCTTGAAAAGCAGTTATCGGATCATCCATAGTTTCCTACTCGGGTCGGATCTTTCTAGCTAGGCCCATTTATTAAAAGCCTTTTCCTAGTTTTTTTTTCGTGATATTGTACAACAATAAAAAAAAAAATTAAAAATGGTAAATATCACTAAGTTTAGTTTAAAAAAAAAAAAATGTTTTACAACAAAGAAAAAATGTTTTAAATAATTTACTAAATTTATCTAATTGAGGAAATTCCCTAGTTTACTAGTTTGACAAAAAGGTTCATTAGGAGATACGGAATTTGAGTTCCCGAGGCAAAACTTACAGAGAAAATTATTCGTTATATAATCGTCTGTATAGTAGTTTTCATAATTTTTAATAATTTATTAGTTCAAAACGATTAAAAAAACTTATTTAATTGGTCTCATGCCAAAAAAAAATACATGTAAACAAATTTAGTTTTGTATTGATCAATAATTATTAGTACCGTGAAGTTATTAGTACCAAATGGCAACGGCACAAAACTTGATCTTTGGAGTTGAAAAGAACCCAATTTGTAACCACATTATTTAGCATAACCTCAACTAATTTTTTCTCCCACTATAATTAAAATTGTCTTAACTTTCTCTACCTTCTTTTTAACTAAAAAAAAGTTTTAGACCTAAACATGTACATCTCTCCAAACCCGGAATTAAAACCTGTGGTATGGTTACATCCCAAATATCACTCGATCATACGATTTCTTGTTTTAGGTTTTGCTTTTGGTGCTTTTCTAGTCGAACTAACAACATTTGGTTTGTTTTTTCAAAATTTTCTTGTACGTATTTAATAGACATGGAATTTAGCGGAGTTCGGTGAAAGAATAATAAGTTTCCAAATTTCCGGTTTTGTATGTTACCAAATCATAGACGTAAACCAACTCTTAAACCTATAAAAACGTTTTACTAGAGATCTTCTGCTATTTTTTATCATTGTTATACGTTTATCATCGTGTTCCAAACATGACAAGCAATTAAACAAATATTTTATGGCATTTAAGTTAGCCAAAAGTTCGTCTAAAGGCATGTCTTCATCTTTCAGCTGGTATGGGTTATAATCCTGCACATAAAGAACGATCACATTAAAATGGCTAACAAATTGACACATAATAAAAATAGGTACAACAACATATATAGTACAACACAACATACAAATAGAACATGTATGTCAACCAACCTTTGGATCTGCTCTTAATAGCTTAACTTCATTTTCCAAATGTTCCATTTTCAAACGCACCATTTCAAAGCTCTTTAGCTGATCTTCCATTTGAGCCTGAACCAATTCAACACTACTTGCTCGTGTCTCTAGTTTTTCAATTCTCTTTAGTTGATCTTCCATCTGAGCCTGAACAAATTCAACACTACTTGCTTGTGTCTCTAGTTTTTCAATTCTCTTTAGCTGATCTTCCTTCTGAACCTGAACAAATTCAACACTACTTGCTCGTGTCTCTAATTTTTCAATTCTCTTTAGCTGATCTTCCATTCGAGCCTGAACCAATTCAACACTACTTGCTCGTTTCTCTACATTTTCAATTCTCTTTAGCTGATCTTCCATTTGAGCCTGAACCAATTCAACATTACTTGCTCGTTTCTCTACATTTTCAATTCTCATCTGAAGTGTTTCAGTAGCTGAAGCAGTCTCTACGGAAGAAATCGAAAATTTTGAATGGATAAGTTTCCTTTTCTTCCTCCCCTTTGTTCCTATTTCTTTTTGACTTTTTATTGAAGTCTTTTCGACATCAGCACCTCCTCTTTCCTCTTTAGACTTACCAACTCCAGATTTATCCCCTCCATTAACATCCCCTTCCTCTTCTTTATTCATTTCTATGCCTTTTGAACCTTTTTCTACCCAAGTAACCATTCCCAATCCTCCTTCTTTGCATATAGCTTCTGTAAGAGTGTCAATCTCCTTATCCTTCCCTTCACCATCTTCAACATTCCAAACTGTGAGTGCCTTGTCGTCGTGGAGAAGATGCACAATTTTGGACTACAAAAGAAAACAAAAATATAATTAACATTTTCCAAGATCAGAAAATTAAACAAAAACGGGCATAAACACAAACATGTCACCTACTTGATCATTAGCTAAGATAGAATCGATATTGGTGTTAATGTTCCATTTAACACCACTGAACTTCAAAAGCGGAAGACTCTCAGAATTTGATGGATGACCAATCTGTGATCCGAGACTTGGAACAACATTGTACGCCCATATTTGAAGCGTTTGTATAAACCCATGTATTGTGTACGAAACTGCCTCTAGGTCAACGTCTCTCACAGATTTGATTAGCCTCTTGAAAGCCACTCTACCCCACGGATATCTCTCAAACTTAGGCAAATCAAAAACCATACAAGCTAGTGAGAAAGGAATCTTCACCTTTTCATCGTTGCCTAGGATGATAGTTGTTAAGATGGACAAATAAGCAAAACGAATTTTGTCTTCTCTTGACCAACTTGGAACATCAGTGCACACTTGTTTCAGATGCTTCGTGTTTGGGCTCTTTTTTGTACTGAGTTTCATCTTCTCCCATAAGTCTTTATGGGCGTTTGTTTCCACGAGACCCTCACTCTTAGGAAAAGGTGCACAATTCAAACTAGTTATTTTTTCAAATTCCAACAGAGAGAAACGAGCCGGTCTACTACCAAACAAACACCATATCTCATAATTCTTATTGCAAACAAGTTGTTTGACCAAAAGGTATTCGACAAGCTTGGATGACCAAGTAAACTTTTTTTCTACGAATTGTACAATTACCCCCAAAGGCTTAACACGAATGTAATCCCACACTTCATCGCCAACAGCTTGTTGCACCTCACTCAGAAAACTAGTCTTACTATGGTAATTGATGCTTTTCTCAGGGCAGGGTTCAGAACCAAGTGAATATAAACGCAAAGGATATCCTAACTCCACATTTGTCTGAGTAGACATCCTGAAAAAACAATATGAATTAACATATATAAATAGACAACAAAGATACAAAGCACACTTAGAAATAAAATTTATATCACCATATACCAAAAGAAAGAAGGAAAACGACTTTGAAACTACACAAAGAAGACAAAAAGACCCAGTTTAACTGTATGTATGTGTATGTATACTATATGAGCAAATTACTCGTATATTTTCAATAATTAAAGAGGATTTGCAAACAATCATAGAAATATCACGAAGCTTGTCGGTATTCATCATTGTGAAACACAGACCAAAATTATGAAGCAAAGAGAAACACATAGTTTAATAGAAAGAAAAACTCAGAAGCCCACACAACTCGAACGTTTACATTTTTTTGATGGAATAGAGTAACGGAAAGAGATGAAGGTGAATCAGTCCCAGAAAATAAAGAACGAGAGTTGGGGGAGACTGGAGATTAGGCGGCTGTGTAACATCGGTGAAAAAGAATAAAATAGTTAGGGTAAATATGTTATCTAGAATAAAATAGTTAGGGTAAATATGTTATACAGATACTGGAGAATATACAGAGAAGAATTACGGCTCTGACTTATGAGAGCAAAAGAAGCCAAAACTCATTTTTGCAGATGACCTACAAATCGAAACTGTAGAAGCTATCCCAAATATAGGTGAGCTTTACATTTCTATCTCCTTTTTTAGTAACTTATATCCACCAATGTGCTAACACTTATTATGCATGCCGAAGAAGCCAACAATGAAAGGGAGGAACCAACAGAGATAAAGCCAGGACTGGTTTGTATGGAGGAACTAGAAAATTGGTCCACACAACTTCTTACCAATTTTGCTGATTATGGTGAGCCTCCCCGATCTCTCAAATAATATTGGAGAGTGATTGCAATATCTTGGAAGTTATTAATGCATTTGATTTAGGTTGCTTAAGATTCCAATTCTGCTTAGTCATAAGTGATCTTTGAGGTTTGGTATTGATTATGTAGAACTTATTTTGTTGGTTTCTTGGTAATTTTTACTTGGTATTTAATTTGAAGTAACCAAATTTTGTATTGGACAGAGTTTTCTGAATTCGTAGAGCAAGATGTTCTGCCTATTGAGAGCATAATATGTCTCGTCTCTCCATTTGTGCAACAGTTTGGAGTTTTTATGCTGCAACTAGAGGTAACCCTGTGTATATAGAGAATAATAAGCTTTATGGGTCTCTTTTAGATATGGATTTGCCTTTTGATCAGTTTAATGTCTCTAATAACTTGTTGAATGGATCTATACCTAAGATTTTGCAGAAATTTGAGTTTGATTCGTTTGTTGGAACTTCGCTATGTGGGAAGCCGCTTGGTGTATGTTCTAGTGAAGGAACTGTACCTAGCCAGCCGATTTCTATTGGGAATATACCTGGAACTGTAATAGTTTCTTACGGTTTATGGATTTGTGAATGGGTTTTGGAATTGCAAATTAGATTACATGATAGTTTTAAAATGTAATTGTATGAATTTTATTATATAATACAGTATTCATATTAATAACACAATTTTTAATCATGCTCTCTTTTACTAATTACATTTCTTTTGTAACAATTTCTAGAAAACTAGATTCAAACCTTTTGAGTGATTTGTTGTGGTATTTTGTGTTGGGAAAATCTGTAGCAAACAATAGGTATGTGCTACAAATAGTTTGTTTCATTTTTGTGAGTTTCCCTACAAAATATTTGGTAACTATTGACTACACAATGTTACGCACGACTTTGTAGCCATTTCCTACAAATAATGACTGTGTAGCCAAATTGCTACAAAATTCTCATCCGTTGCTTAATTTGTCACAAAATTATTTGGTGACAGTTCGTAGCTAATTTCTTACAAATCCATACAAATGTAACATAGCGACGCCGTCTTTGCTAGAACCTTCGTTTTGTAGCAAATCCGTAGCATCGTTAATTTAGTTACAAAATTAGATACATTGCTACAAAAAAAAACGTAACTATGTTTACTTTTTCTTGTAGTGATTGAATTGAAGAAAAAAAAATTACTTTTCTCAAAACACGTCTAATTATCATGCTTGCACAATAACAATTGTCAGTCAACACAATAGTTTAAATTAATTCAAATTTTTTTTTATCAAAATCGTATATCTAGAATTCAAATCCTATATCTCTTGGTGTATAAGTTTAAAACTCTTGCTTGAGTAGTTTAGTTTCAATATATTTGTTATAGTAAATAGAGATTGAAAAGAGGAACCATAATTTCTCAAATAATATTTTCTTAAAAAGTGCGGTTGGAAATTGATAATAAGATCTTTAACCTATCTAACTAATTTCATCATAAAAAGAATAGAAAACATGAAAGAGAATCGGTATTTTTCTATTAGAATTTTAGTTGTAATTTCTCAAAAAAAAAAAAAAAATTTAGCCGTAAAACAATCGATATCGAAGAATTAGCGATTAAGCTCGTTTGAGGTTGATTGGATCTTTTTTGGTAAGAAACACAACCATATCAAATTTTATTTTAATAAACTGATTAGTTGACAAAAAATATAGATCAACAATTTGTTTGGTTGTAACTTTAGATGTGATTGCATTAGCTCGTCTGAAACCGGTGAATCAACTTATGTAATCATTTAATCTCGTGCTTGACGCCAATTAAAATCTAATGAATTAGTTTATAAGAAAAAAAAACAAAAAACCAACTGTTTTGTCTCTTTTTTGTTCTTATTAGTAAAGTCTATTCTCCCTACTACTCTTGGAGTCAATTTATCCGGGACACTCTTCTAAAAAAATTAAACTTCCATAATATGCTTAAAACTTGGTATACCTAACATGTAGAAAAAGAAACAATCATACGCTAAAAAATTCCATAATGCATGCAAGTTTTTTCGATCACAAGAGGCGTTGTGGTGTGATACACATGATTGATATGTCATATGTGTATGTCTCTTTAGTTCGGTTAGAATTGTGTTTAATCTGTTTCGTCCAGTCCATACTTTATCTTTTTAATTTGTCAAAATGTGCTAGGGTTTGTATTTATTCTCTTGGCAAAAAATGCTATACCATTTTCAATTTTTCTTAAAAAGATAATCATAACGGAAACCAAACTAAGAAATTGAAAGACGAATAATATTTAGAAAATTCGAAAACTCACTATTAGGTCAATACCTACTTGATACCATTTTAAAATTTAATAATTAAATTTATTAAATTTCATGGATGTTTTTTAATATTTTTTTTTAAAAAGCAGTCGGACAGCCCTGTCACGTTGTCTTTTCCTATGGTCGAAATGATTACTCTGTCGAATTTATTTTATTATCCAAACAAGAATAATTAAGCTAAATTTATTTCAGATTTAAACCCCCTATATATATACATAATACATTTCTCCCCCTGAGAGCATCCACAGCCATGAGATGGTGTGGGTCTCAAAAGAATTAATTTTAATATTAGTTTAATGGTTGAAATTCATTAAAATTTAGATAGTTTTTACATGTGTAATCATGATACTCAATGATAGATTTTATGATAGAATTAAGAGAAGAGAATTGTCACATTTCTTATTGAGTGAATAAAACTATCTACAAAGGTTTCAAGTTTCACAATGAGAAAGGAGAAAATGACTTAAAACATATCTCAAAACCAAAAGAAAGATTCAGAAAAATCTGAATTTGTTTCTTTTTGGCATTGTGTCGAACACCTTGTGTGTACTCAGTATTTGCCATAGAAATCAGCAGAAATTGCATCCTAAACCCATCCTTAACAATCTCAAACAGTCCTATTCCATTCTAGCTTCCATACTTATTATCTAAAACAGTCATCACTCATCATTGTTGCTAATTGTTCTATCTTAGATGAAACAACATAAACTAATTGTGGTTATATATGATGGTGAAGCTTGAACTGAGTCCATGATTTTTAGAACGTTTCACCTGCACTTGATGATTTTGCAGCCTTATCTTGCTCTTCTCTGTTTCTTCTCAGTCCAACCACTTCAACACGAAACCAAGAACTCTTAAATCTGATTCTGCACACTCGAATACTTTTCCGGTTTGGTGTCTCAGCTTACTAGCTTATCTACCATAAGAGCGACATCTCTGCTTTATATCTCTCAATGTACACAAACAAATTAAACAACCAAACTATTTCTCAGAGTTTTAACACACAAAATACAACAACTCATACTTCGAGTCCTATGATTAAGCAACATTACAGTTACGTTTCGATTTCTAATTCATAAAATAATGAAGAACAAGAACAATACCTCATGATTCACATGCGAAGTATGAAATTATGAGTAGTGAAATTCACTGATTCATAACGAAGAAACAACAAAATCACCTAATTCCATTCAAATTTGAAGAACTATGTTTAAGAAAGAGAAACGACATGGTGAAATTACCGATTAGCGACGTTCCAGGACGGTAACGGTGACGTTTCTTCACACCACCGGTGGTCGGAGAAGATTTTCTTCACCGATCGGTGAACAAATCAGATTAAAATCGAAAGAAAAAATTTAAGAGTTTTTTCAAATTCGAATCAATCAAGCCAAACATAGAAGAAGAAGAACAACAATAAAATGATGATGAATTTCATGTTTTGAAAAAGAAAAGAAAATTGTGTTTTGATAATTTTTTCTCTTTCGAGCAAAAATATAAAAAAAAAGGTCCAATTTTGTGACATGTGTCCGTTTGAGTCAGTCTCATTAACCTCTTCTAACTGATACGTTTCTTTTCCAAAATGAATAAATCATTTCTTTTTTTGTTTTTTTAATCTTATTGAATTGTTTGAGACTCTAATAATCTCTTGGTTACGGATGCTCTTAGAATTATAGTCTCGTCGTCTTCAGCTTCATCGCCGGTGATATTTTTCGGTGATAAGAGTGAGCTAGATCTTCGTCTTGGTGGTTCCTGTTTCTTCCTCGATCTTAAGGTAAAATCAAACTTCCGATCTACTTGTTCTGTTTTGGATCTTGATTTGGTCTTGATTAAGTTTAGACGGCCCATCTATCAGAAATGTTTGCATCTTTCTAAGAGATTTATACGAGTAGCAATCTGATCTTGTAAAAAGTCTATAAAAATAGAAATGTTTAGTTTAAAGTTTTACTACAAAAATCTGTCCATTTACTTGATCTATCAAGAAACTAACTAATCATATGAACATAAATCTTTACATTTTGTTATCCGATGAGTAAGAATCATAATACTAATGATGGATGATAGTTACATTGATTTGAAACTATACATAATGCTTTTGATTGCTTCTTTCTCGATCAAGATTTCATATCTTTTTGTTTTGATTGCTTCTTTCTTGATCAAGAATTCATATCTTTATGTTTTGATTGCCTTTTTATCTATCAAGATTTCATATCTCTATGTTTTGATTGCTTCTTTCTAGATTCATATTTCTATTTTTTGGATTGCTTCTTTCTCGATCAAGAATTGATATCTTTATGTTTTGATTGCAGCTCAATAAACAATGGCCGATGCTGATGACATTCAACCGATCGTTTGTGACAATGGTACCGGAATGGTTAAGGTTAGTAGTCTCTTCTTCCTCTCTTTTGTTACTTTACCTTTTCACCTTTTTAGATTCTCTTTCTTTAATACATTTCTTTTTGTAACAGGCTGGTTTTGCGGGAGATGATGCTCCAAGAGCGGTTTTCCCGAGTGTTGTAGGTCGCCCTAGACACCACGGTGTCATGGTTGGTATGAATCAGAAAGATGCGTATGTTGGTTGATATGCTCAAATTTACCCTGAGCTACTCTCTCAAATTAAGAGGTCAATTGTAGTAGGGGTCGAATCACTGGGAGTCAAATCAAACGATAGGATTTATGACTTCGAATTGAGCTAAGAAAATAAAGTAAAATAAAAGCAAGAAACAATTTAAAACAAAGAAAGATTGTTGGTTTTTAAGAATTCAATTAAACAAAAGCTAGGTTTTCGGGAAATTCTCAGGCAAAGATAAATTGTAGAATTAATAAACTGTCAGGATTTTAATGAAGAACCGTTCTCGAACTTGAAACTCTAATGTAAAATTAAACGACTTCCGTTGAATTAATTATCTATGCATAAACCCTAGAAATCCAAATTCCTTTGTAAAATCAATCAATTTATGCAAGCATTAAAGTTCAGGTTTCAATTGTTCACAAAATCCCTAAACCAAATTCCTTTGAGAATAGGTGATTTTGCTCATCTAAGATTATGGTCAGGTTATCAATTGATGCTTCCGCTTCTAATTAATCAACCTAAGATAGCTAATTTAGAGTGATCAATCCTAAATCAGGGTCATAACAATCTAGATGAAGAACCAATAGATAATCCTAACATGAATTCAATTCTAACAATCCATCTTAATTCCTTTGAAAAACCCTAAACCTAACAAGCAAACTACTCGGACATGGAAACGAATAACATGATGACTGAATAATACTGCATAAAAATAGAGTAAGAAAGAATTACAATAGGGTTCGAAGAAATCTGAATTGTCTGAAAACTTGTCTCCTTAACTCTCAAAATCTCTCTCTGAATCTCTAGGTTTTTGATAAAAGAAAACTTAATGAAAACTAAAAGAAAACTGAGTATTTATAGGGTAGGATTCGGGTTGGGCTTTATTTGTTAACTTCTGGAACTTCTGGGGTAAAAAGGAAATCTTCAGAATTGGAAAAATCCTCTTTCTTCGCGGAACAACTTTCTCCGTCGATCGACGCACATGTGATTCCGTCGATCGACGCGCCAATCTGACGGCAATTGAAAATCCGTCCTCGCGACTTCAGCTCTTCTTTCCTTGATGCTCCAAAATGCTCCATAATCACCAATTAAGCTCGACACGTACACAAACCTGCAAAGACTCTAAAACACTAGAAATATACCAAAAAGACTCGATAAAACCAGGTTAAATCATGGCCAAAAGATGGTAAAAACCATGATATATCATTGGTGATGAAGCACAATCCAAAAGAGGTATCCTCACATTGAAATACCCAATTGAACATGGTGTTGTGAGCAATTGGGATGATATGGAAAAGATTTGGCATCATACTTTCTACAATGAGCTTCGTATCGCTCCTGAAGAGCATCCGGTTCTTCTTACCGAGGCTCCTCTTAACCCCAAAGCCAACAGAGAGAAAATGACTCAAATCATGTTCGAGACATTCAACTCTCCAGCTATGTATGTTGCTATTCAGGCTGTTCTATCGCTTTACGCTAGTGGTCGTACAACCGGTTAGTACATTAACCATAATAAAAACAATAACAATGTTCTGTTTTCTCTGTTTTTAAACAAATTGTTTTACATTTTTAGGTATTGTATTGGACTCTGGTGATGGTGTGTCTCACACTGTCCCAATCTATGAGGGGTTTTCTCTTCCGCACGCTATTCTTCGTCTAGACCTCGCGGGTCGTGACCTCACTGATTACCTAATGAAGATTCTTACCGAGAGAGGTTACATGTTCACAACAACAGCAGAACGAGAAATTGTTAGAGACATTAAGGAAAAGCTTTCTTTTGTTGCTATAGACTACGAGGCAGAGATTGAGACTTCAAAAACAAGCTCAACAATCGAAAAGAACTATGAATTACCTGATGGACAAGTCATTACAATCGGAGCTGAAAGATTCCGTTGTCCAGAAGTACTTTTCCAACCATCATTTGTTGGAATGGAAGCTGCAGGGATCCACGAGACGACTTATAACTCGATCATGAAGTGTGATGTTGATATTAGGAAAGATCTTTATGGTAACATTGTGCTTAGTGGTGGTACAACTATGTTCAATGGCATTGCAGATCGTATGAGTAAAGAGATCACAGCTCTTGCACCAAGTAGCATGAAGATTAAGGTCGTTGCACCGCCCGAGAGGAAGTACAGTGTCTGGATTGGTGGATCTATCCTTGCTTCTCTCAGCACTTTCCAACAGGTAAATATTTGGACCGCCATTTCTCACTTCTTGCGGTTTGATTATATGTCGAGAAAATTCCTCTTATTGATTGATTTTTGTGTGTGTTTGTGTGTGTGTACTCAGATGTGGATCTCTAAGGCTGAATATGATGAGGCTGGTCCAGGAATTGTCCACAGAAAATGCTTCTAAGCTAAAAGAAGAAAGCATTTGCACGACGCGATCTACAGTTTCTTTATACTTCTTCATTTGTTTGTTTCATTTTTTCTTCTTCTTATGTCATTCATGTACCGTTTTGAGAAACTTTATGGTGTAAGCGTTTGGAGAAGTGCCGAGGGAGGCTCTTGCTTTGCTTACCTTGGGCACAAATCCGCATTTCAAACCCCAAATCATTCCTTATTCTTAAGTCCATTTGTTTGTGTTGTAGCCTCTTGAAACTCGGATGAAAAAACAAAGCTCTTTGGACTGTTGATATATGTATTGTATGTTGAAAGAATTTTTGTGTTAGTACTATCAACAAATTTGTAGGGTTTTAACACAATCGTCTTCTTCTTGGAACTGGAACCTGAATTCAGAGTCAATTAGGATTTGAATTGGGTTTTGAATAAAACTTAGATAAATCATAAAACATAGTTTTTTTAATCGTCTAGATTTATGAATTATTACAAATTATGAGAACAATTACACGGACGATTATACAACGGATAATTTCAGTCTTGATAAGTGGGACCACTCGGCTTTCTTTGCACCACGCTGGAAATCTTCTGTAAAATTTTACTCTATTAATTTGTATTCTCCGGGACTCGAACTCCGTACTTATTGGTGTAAAAGCTTTCAACCATAGTTTACCGCAAAAAAAAAACATCATATAAAACATAGCAGCTTAAGTGTTATGGGCTTTTAAATTGGGCCTTGAGTAACAAATAAATAAAATTCTTCAGATTAAGATTATTCAAGAAACCTAAAGAAATTTTACGCAGCCGTGAGAAAAACAATGGCTTCTTCTTCTTCCTCTACTCGAGAGTTTCAGCTAGAGAAGGAAATCAAAAGGCACGAAGTTTCGTTAGATGAATTAAGCAATCTTTCTTCTTCACGACGCGTTTACCAACAAAACGGAAACCTCTTCTTCCTCACAACATCAGAGAAAGCAAAAACCAATGCTCAAAAACAACTAGACTTGTCCAAATCTGAACTCGTCAAGATTCAATCTCAGACATAAACTATATCGAAGCTTGTTTTGTTATTCTCAGTTTTTATGTACTTTACCAGTTTTTGTTTTTAAAATATGTATTGTTGCTTCATGATTTTGTTGCTACTATCAATTAACTAGTGATGCTTGATTTTTAGTGTGTTTTTAACTATTTGTGAGTGTAATTATAATCTGTTACAACCATTGAAAGATCCTAATGAATATTATATACAAATCATCCACAGGTTATAGAGTAAGCCACTTAAAAATCATGTTTACTGTCTTATAAACATAATGGTATTATTCACTAAGCAACCATTGAAGAAGCAGAGATAGGAATTGGCTAAACAGAGAAAGTGGACTCTATGTTTCTAAAGATATGTAATCCATTTGTAGATCACATGAACGCGGTTTTACAAGTCGCAATCTTAACCGAAATCATGCAAGACATAAATCAGATGATGCACAATAAACTGGTTTAATTTACAGTCCCATAATCCCATTCATCAAACACCAAATGGTCTAAACACTTGTGAAGTTGTGGTTATAAGAAAATTCATTTGCTAAATCATCTTATTCTACGATTTTTTTGTGACTAGTCCTTAAACAAAAACATTTATAAAACTAAAGATTATACTATTTATTAACAAATATGCAGATTAATGAGGTAAGATTACATGAGATCTCTGTGTAATTAGAGTCGCTCCCCGTGATTCCACGCATTAAAGGTAGAAGGTGTCCATTATAAGCATGGAGGCGGAAGTTTTGAATGTAAAAAACTAAAGATTTTTTTTGATGCAATAAGAGATAGAAGTAAATTACTAATGGAACGAGTCCAACAAAGACATAAGCTCAGTTCTGAATGTTGTCGCTAGCGGCTAGCCACTCGAAAGCGGCACAAAAGAAAACTAAAAATTATTTTTGATGCAATAAGAGAAAGAAATAAATTACTAATGGAACGAGTCCAACAAAAACATAAACTCAGTTCTGAACGTTGTCGCTAACCGCTAGCCACATGAAACCGGCATAAAAGATAGCTATAACCAATAGTTGTTTCTTCGAAAAAGGCTTCTCGTTAGTTGGAATCCTGAACAAGTCCATAGTATTCTCCATGTGATCCGGCTCACTGAAGATACCAAATCCGACGTGATAGTTTTGTATCCCCTTTCAAGGGGCTTTCTAATTCAACTTCTCTGGTCTGGTTTTGCTTCAGATCATACAAGTACGCGTAAAATATTTTAGCAGCAGGTGTAGGACCACTTTGTCTTGCCTTACCCTTGCCTTTGTCTTGGTTCCCTTTGTTCTGCCACTTTCCTTTCTTAGCAGTCTGATGCTCAGCCAAATTCGCATTGTTCTCACGATTCTGAGCACTTGCAGCTTCGAGGTTCATGCGGTTTGTGGATTCAATCCGAAGTCGCATGATCAGATTCTCCATGCTCATCCACTTCCTCTTCAACTTGAGGTAGTTCTTGAAATCTGTGAATCCTGGCGGAAGCTTCTCGATCATACAAGCAACCTGATAGGTTTCACACAGCCTCATGCCCTCGGCATGAATCTCATGGAGAAGGTTATGCACCTCGTCAACTTGTTCCATCAGGGGACGAGAATCAACCATCTTGTAGTTCTCGAACTTTGCCACAACATTCTTCTGAGATCCAGCATCTTCTGAACGGTACTTCTTATCCAGAGAGTCCCACAGTTCCTTAGACGTCGCAGCGTTACTGAAGACGTTGAACAGCTGGTCAACCAGACGACTCTGGATGTAACCCTTACACAGAAAGTCACCGTGTCTCCACGCATCAACACTTGCGAGTGCATGGAAATCAGTGTTGTCCGCTGGGAGTGTAGGACAGTCCTCACGGATGTACTTTTCCAGATTGAGCGTAGTCAGATAGAAGTGCATCTTTTTTTTGCCACATCTTGAAGGATCTTCCATCAAACTTATCAGGAAGCAATCCAACAGAGGTTGCAAATGGCATCTGCACTGGTGGAAACTGAGCAGGGGTCACAGTTTCAGACTGTGTGGCAACCGGAATTGCAACCGTAACAGGCGATTGATTCCCAAACTGCACTTGAGCAGTAGGCGTCTCAGAAGATTCAGCCCCGAGGGTTACGTTAGCCGCAGCATCAACGTTGACATTGGTGTTTTCGTTTATGGTTTCCATTTCTGAAAAACCAAAAAAAAACCAGAGAAAACAAAAATTTGTTAGACGATTTAGTGTATGAACACAAATAAATCAGAAAGCTTTCGATAATAATTAGAATCGCAATTCAGAAACTATTATCGAAAAAACAGAGATGTTTAAACGTTCGCAAACGATAAACGATTCTATCCCGACAGAAACCAATCAGCGAGAACGTTTGAACACGATCGCGATACAAGGTTTCTGTTAAAAACGTTTCTATTATCGCAATCCAATCC